>JABYQR010000220.1:0-78479 GCA_022592445.1 Cytidiella melzeri | reverse complement strand
AGCAACTCCTGCCACTACTATGGTCCACAGGAGCCTGCGCATCGCCTGGAACAATCAGCTACACTTGTTGAGAACCCACTGCGTACCTTCTACAACTTCCCTAACTCACCAATCATTGTCTCTTCAAGTTTTCCTACCCCTGAGCCCCAGCCAGACAACAAGTCAGAGCTCGAGTCCTACCAAGACTCAGAGATAGACTACGGGAATCCCCCACATCACACCATCACTTATCCTCACGAGCGAGTCCGGTTGATCCCTCTCTCATACAAACTATACGGGGACCCTGCCAACTTCCTTCTCCAAAACATCCCGGGCCCAGCCCTCTTGCCACAGCCTTGCAAGAACTGCAAGTGTCGTGTCTACACCATTGACCCCCATCCTGACTGTGACCTGAGCATCTGCTCCTACGACTGCCCTTACAATCCTGAGTGCGAGATCAACGTCATCAAGATTCTCCTGCCTCACATCGCACATCTCGTAGTTAATTTTTGCGCTACACACCCTGGCACTTTTGCTGAGATCTGCAGGCACGGCGAGTCCAAATACGTCATGGGTAGAATCCCCATGCCAGAACAGTAGGTGTCTTGAGTTGTATCACTCAACCACGCGAGTAGGGAGAAAAAGAAGTCTCATCTTGTTACGTTAAACATTGCGTTCTTTACTGAGGTACTGTGTCGTGTTTCTACTTTCACTGCGTTGTGTTTTCTCGAGTTTTAATTTTGTAGCATTAGTGTTTCTTGCCTTTCACTTCTTGTCTTGCGTTTGCGTTAGTGTTTCACTTTGCTTATCCATCTGTCGCATGTTTGCTTTCTCGTCTTGCCACAATAGGCCAACTGGCCACATTCGTTCACTGCTCGCAATAACTCTTGCCTTACTAGGCAAAGCTTAGAACTCTTTTGACCCACACGCACCTTTTACACACAACCCACGCTTAACTTGTTCACGTGATCGCCTTTTTGAGGTCGGGTGTGCTGGTTCCTGGCCCCTTTTGTGTCCAGGGTGGTTGTTAGTGTTTCAGCGTATATTCAACTGGTTTCCTGCAAGGTGCAGTGTTGTATTTCTAGGTTTGCCGCCTCATTCTATTTGTATCCATTTGTTCCCGCCGCCTGCCTGATTCTGCGCGAATTACCCGTTTTGGATCTCCCTTTTCGTCTTATCCGTTTTTTTGCTAAAATAATATAAAATCCTTGTATTTTCGTAGCTATTCTATTAACATTGTGTTCCATTGTTCGAGTCCCCTTCCCGTGCGCGCATCAAAACCCTGCGATTACAACATGCAGGTAGCTCGAGGGAAAACGCGTATATTGCTGAAGGCTCTTCGAGTAGCGTACATTGTGGGAAAGTTGAAAACTGAGTCCCGAGCGGCTAAAGCACCCAAAGGCGCCCAAATATCGACTGGAGTATATTGCTCCCTAATACTCCTTAACGTTCTGCGAATCGCCCCGAGTAAGCTCAATTCTGGAAGATCGGGTTCTCACTGGGCGTGATCATTCGCACTCCAGCCAAACTAAGCTTGAAATTGCCTCCGTTTATATAACTACAGAGTCTAGTGTCATGATCCAATCACCCCTGGATATGCGGTACTAGAATGTGGGTTTCCGCCCATACTTGGCACAGTGGTACTGACTCTTCAGTTGCATAACCGCACGTCAACGTGGACAAGTTCGACCCGCACATGGGTTGAGAGCCAAGAGGCGAGCTTCGCAAGTACCGGCGAGGTCTCAACAAAAAAAACAGGAGGGTCTCAAATCACACCTTGTGCAAATTGAAAGCAAATCGGAGATTCTCGGAGCAATCCACACTTGATAGTGCGACTCCATAGATGGCTAAGCTAAGATCGACCTCCCACTCACCTCAGCTCCCTCTCGCGATAACGGGGTTTTTTGCACTCGTTCAACACGGCGGTGAACTTGCACACAACCGAGTCGCGCGGCCTCCGCGGTACGACAGCAGTCCGCTGGTATTTTACAGCCCGGATAGGCCCAGCGTACTCATTGTGCACTCGACGCAAGAGAAAGCGACGAAAACGCTCGCGGTGGAGAATAGTGTATGTGAATATCGTTCCGATTCGTTCCGTGCCGTAGGATCTACATTGACGGCTCAAGCTTTCAGGCTTCAGGCTCGATAACGTTCAATACTCATCTGCGAAATGGTTAGCGCGGTGGCCCAACCACTTCCGCTTAGTGTCCTCAACGATCAGAACTTGTCATTGATCGCAAATCATATGCTATTATCCTAGCAGATATAGGATTGGGTGGGTAGGGATAAACAGGACTGCCCTCGAGAGTCCTGCCAGTACTCGTCCCTCCCCCGGAGAGCGAGGGATCTCTTGCTCAAGTCCACCGCTCGACATGGCGACCGTCTCGACCGTCTCGGTCCCGACTACCTCCCTCTTCTTCCTCTGGCTCCCAGACTGCACCGACCCCGATGCCGCCAGAAGACGAGAGGCCGCAACGCCCAGACATCTACAGCAGATGATGGCGAACGTGGCGTCGAGCCTTGGTCAGCATTCCTCCCGTCGTCAACTGGGGGGGCCTTGATTCACATTATTTGGTATCTAGATTACGGCGGCGTGACAACTATGCGCTCGACGGTAGCGCATCCACGGAAAGCCGCGGCAGAGCACTTGGTAGATGGGTCAATCGTCATCCTGGAAGCGGAGAGCATCGACGACGTGTGGAATCTGATAGAGCATGATGTGTTTTACACGGAGAACGTCGTACGTTCGCCCGAGCTTTTCCCTCAGTCGATCCGGATATATTGATCATTGGCCGAGCAGTGGGATAAGACGAGGATGGTCATCAAGCCTTTCTTACCGACCACCCGTCCTCGAGCCATGGCCCGTCTCTAAAACCACCAGAAACCTCATCAACGTCGGTCGCTAGTCCAGCGCACGCGTTAGGACATCCTTAGGCTGGAGCAGTTGCATCGTATTGTTCAAATGAATTACCGGGTGTAAATTGAGAGAAATTTAGGAGACAGTGATGTAGCAGGAGGAAGCGAGCTAGTTTGTAAGATTAAGTACGCCTTGACTCTCTGTAACAGTGAATATACAGAACATGCATCCCTCAGTTGTACCATCTTTCTCGCAACTTTTTCTGCCGCACCATCGGCTTCGTAACGAGGATTGCCAGCGCGAGGCCGGTAACGGTCAGCACAAGCTGGACCTTGTTAAAGTCCTCGCTCAGCACGTCAAATGTGTTCGAGGGCGCTATGCGCGTCGCGAACAGATCGAGACCGTACGCGAACACGAGAGACGTGGACTCAAGTAGGGCGGGAGATGTGAGGATCTCGCGCGTCCGCGCAATCTACGACACAAAAATTCATCAGAAATCGTGTTGTTGCACGCGGTACGGTTATTGTCTTGAGACACGCACTTTGTATGTGTGACTTAGCACCCGCTTGGGATCATCCGGTGTCAACGGTTCATACTGCACCAACCACTCCTCCTGCTCCTCGGCGGTAGTCTTACGCTTTGGTCGCCTAGGATCCACGAACCGACGGGCAAACGATTGGATGTTACCGTTCTCCCCAGCCACTACAACAGCAGCACCGTTTCAGACCAAAGTGTAAGTGAATAATAAAAGACAGCAAAGGCGCACCTATAATGTCCTTGGAAGTGATGCCGTATGTCGTAGACGTGGTGGCCATAGCGGACACAGCACGAGGGAAAACGTACGCCTGTTCGTAGACATTCACCGATGTAGATTCATTCGAGTAGGACGAAAGGTCCGAGCTAGAATGTTCCAATCGTCAACAACAGCGAACCATCGGATGAGAAACGAGAGCCTGCCTTCTGATCTTCTCATCGATCCGTGAACCTTCGTAAAATTCAACGGACACCATCCGATACCCCTTCGCCTGGTCTACTCCCGAGTCATCGTCGTAATAGTGGTAGACAAGCCAATTCTCTGCCAACACAACCTTGACGTCGCATGTCCCGTGAGCCGCGGGTAAAACTGCATGATAGAGCGTCGTGCCTTTTGCGGAATCGATGACATACACACCGCAGCTCGGTACAGCGTCTTTCAGCGAGCTTGTCGTCACCGCGACGAGATTGGGATTGAGATACTTGTACAACGTCGTCCGATTACCCAGGACCTTTCCATAGGATGCGACGGGCCCGCGTTTTGGTCGAACGACAGTATGGATGTCTTCCCCAGCAGGAAGCGAAGCAGTCCAGCTCGCATATGCAACGTACCGGCCGGTGAATTCTTTTACAGAAGAAATGCGATGGCCAGTCAGCCGCGTCTCGCCAGCCTTGCCAGTGCGCAGCGCAAAGTGCAGAGAAGGTACGTGCTTAGCAAAGGATTGCAAGTTCTCCGGTGTATCTGGATATATGTAGGTCTGCGAAACATGAAGTCTCTTGCGAATCGCAAGATGGGATGAAGTCAAAGCTTACCTGAAGGAACTCGTCGAAGAGAACAACGTACTTCGTAGCGGAATCCTGGAAAAAGAAAGCGTCCACGAGTGGGCCAGCAATAACGTCGATACCCTGGAGAACGTCGCCCGGTTTCGACGTATTCGTCGCATCTTCGCCAGTCAAGGCATCAATATGAAACAGCACGGTATCAACGAGAGTCTATAACACCGTGAATAATAAAGTTTACGAGTCTCACTATGACTTACATTGCTTGCTTTCCTCTGGGTAACGAGCACAACTTGCGGTGAGTCGCCGTCGCCAACGGTTCTCGTGGTGAAGACCTTCACAGGGAAAATCTGTCCTCCGACTTCCGCTGCCCATCCAAGGCCAAACACGCGACTCCATATGATTTCGCCGCTAGAAGAATCAATACCATACACCTTGCCCCGTGAAGTAGCTGCGATGATTATCTTCCTGAATCCAAACGCATCTCGCACCAAGGCGATCGTGTCGTTTGTCTTCGAAATTGGCACTATCGGTCCACTCACAGACTCGTAAGATCCAGTGACGAAGCGGTTCACGAAGTGTGCAATATACTGAGGAAAGTCCCGAGCCTCGGTTATCTGCCGCTGGAGACGCTCCAAGAACGTCTCCGCCTCTTGGTTTATCCCTGAAGCGATTACCTGACGCTCTGGCAGCTCAACGAACTCGGCCGCCCGGATGTCAACGAGGCCTTCCTCGCGAGACCACTGCAGCTGGTCCTGTTGCCAGAGCTGAAGACCGCCTGTTGAAGTGGAGACAACTATACGCGCGACGACTTGGTAGTCTTGCAACGTGGCGGCGTCGACTGCAACCTGGTAGCGTGAGTAAGCATGTAGTGGTCATAGTGTAAGCAAGAAGAACAATCGTACATGACCGATAATTCCGTGTTGCGAAGTTTTGAAGGGAAAGGTATAGCCAGTAACGAGTCCCTTGCCTTCCGCCAGATGAGGCGCAAAGACATGCGCAGAGGCTTGCTGAGAGTATTATGAGAACTGGCTGTTGCCCACTTGCAAGAGCAGCCTTACCCTGAAAACGTGAGACCAGAATACTCTTGCGACGTAAGGGTGTCCATCTTTGTCAATACCTCCAGAGTACATAGAGCCGGTATAATGATCCGCTTTGACCTGGACCAACCGTTAGGGCATACCCAAGGTAGGTGGCGGATGCACTTACCGAGTCCTTATACTCCCATATAACCTTCAGCCCCGTGCCATCCTCGTTAAGTTTGATGACGCGGCCAGCACCATCATCCTTGATTGCTACGAACATTCCGTGTTCGCTCAAGCCGGTATCTATGAGTTTCTCGTATGCCGCTCCCTTAACGGTTGCAGGCTTCTCTTTCAGCTCGGGTGTCAACCCTACAGACTGTATCTTCCCTCCTTCCAGCCAGGCAACTCGCGCGACTTCATTTCCTCGCCCTAGCCGTTTCGCAAACAGTATGCTCTCAGGGCCGTCACCGATCTTGGAAGGGACGTCCACCGTGGCTAGCACAGTGCCGTCAGAAGGCGACAAAGCCATGATATGCAGTGTGTACGATGCGAACGACTTGGAGAGACCGATGACATAGACAGCCGATGACGTGGGAAGCACGGTTGTGTAAATATTCAAGGATCTGTCCTCTTGTTAGAAATGTGAATATTCGTGATCACAAAGCACTCACGTCTGGTCGGGAGCACTCCAACCCCACTGCACTTCTCCTGTCTTCGTGTCGACGCGACGTACGGTATGTCCATTGGTCAATGCGTACACATTTGACGCGTCCGAGTCGAACGCAAGTGATAGTCCGATGATCTCAGGTTCAAGCAGGCGTCCTGCTTCAGGCCTGTGTAGTTGCAGTTCTAACAGAAGGTGGCCGGAGGAGACGTCGAAAAGTCTCAAAGCAGCTCCTCCTGTACCGGACATGGTTGCAACCACTGCAAGGCATTGGTAAATGGTAAACGTAACGCAGGATGATCGTATTCACTACGTACAGTGGCCGTGCTTTTTGAACGCCAGTATGCGATCCTCGTCATCAAACAGGTACCTCCAAGCTGACCGGGCAATCAAGTTGTGCGACGATGCCATGAGCCCAACAGGTTGCATAAGTGGTGGCAGGTCGTACCTATGGTTCCGTTCTCGGGATGAAGAGCTGCGAGGACATTGCTGGCAGTTGCTGCGAGCACAAGGCTCTTCGTATTGCCATCTTCCTCAACTCTGTGGAACACGGGGAGTAGACTTGGGTTTCCGGTCAAAGTGTAGCCGATATTGGACCTGTGCCAGTCTACAACGCCGACCTCTGAGGACTTGATTGCAAGCGTGACCCACGGCAGAACGAGCGAGACTGCTATGCGCGCCCACAGTGACCGCATGACACTGGATGCAGGTCTCCGTTGGGTGGTGGGTATCAAGTGTGTAGAGGGAAAGCAAGACGAGTGTGTTACGAAGATGCCTGGCAAGCAGCGCGTAATCCGAAGCCCGACGCCGCCCCGCCCATTGCCTGAAATAGGCACGGCGCACGCCGAGGCGCCGAGATGCATGCTCAATACATAACAGCTACGGTTTACCTTCTGCAGAGGCAAGTTGCTAGGCTCGTCCCCGGTCGTTCAAGCTCGCGCCTCCTTTGCTTGTCTCGGTTGGCGCGCTTGCCTCCGCACTGGCTGGCGACTCCAGCAAGTTGCATCTCCACACGCTGGTGCACCTTGACCTCACTACACAGCACGCCGGAATGCCATAAGTTCAGAGCATACTACTGGAAACAACTACTTTTACTACTACACACGCTCAAAACCGTGACAATCCCTTACACGGGGTAGTGCCAACACCATTGTCAATCAGGAGCTCTTCCAGACCACGTACAGGTACGATCTCTGTCTTCCAGCATTGATATCCTTTGTAATGCCCTGCCAACCGCTTGGAGCGGTCTTGACCGGAGCGTCCGAGCGTAGCAGCTGCACTTCAGTGACCTTGCTGCGCACTTTCGGGTCATACGTTGGCTCCAAATAGCGGTAGTCTCCTCCAGCTCCCTTGGCGAGGTCGTCAAATGCCAAGTCAGCAATAGACTGGATGCTGATTTGGAAGGAGGTCGCTGCGGCGTTTAGATCTGTGGTGTATTCCGGGACGAGCCATACGAATCTATCACAAATCAGCCAGTAGTAGACGGTGCATCTCGGGCATTGCACTCACTTTCCGCCAAGTTGGTAGTTTATGTCTGCACTCTGCCCGCTCATCTCGTACACCGCCTCCTCGGGGGCTTCATCAAGCTCGTCCGTGTAGGCCACCTATAATTGACAGTTCAGCTTACGAAGGGCAAGGCGCTACTATACTCTTACTCTGAGGTGGCTGATGTACGTCACTGGACCACCATTCGACTTGAACGGGCTTATTGACGTCAACGAGGAAAGAGACCTAATTTACACTGTGAGTGTCAGATCTAGCTGTAACTTGGGACAAGCAATTACCAAGAATTAGTGGAGGCAGTCTTCCAAACGAGGTGCAAAAAGCCATTTGGCCGACCATTAAGGATGTTAATCACTGAATAGCCGTCCCAACCGAACGGTGCCGACTTTACTGGCCTGTCAGACCGCACAAGCCCAACTTCTACGATTTTGCTGGGAAGCTTTCGGTCCGCCCGGGGTACCACGTAACGGAACTCCCCACCTGCGCCTTTCGCGAGGTCATTAAATTTCGAGTCCTGATAGGGCTGGATCAGGACGTCGAAGGAGGTTGCCGCTTTGGCAGGCTCCGTTGTGAATATCGGTACAAGCCATACGCGCCTAATTGGAGTAGTCAATTATCGAGCTAGCAAAATGAACAGAGGAGGTAGCTTACTTGCCGCCTTCCTGGTACATGATCTCGGGACTGAGGTTATGAATCTCGTGAATGGCATCGGAGGGCATGTCGGATGGATCGTCGCCATAGTGGACCTCCAACCTCTGAACGTACTCCTTGGCAGCGACGCTACTTCTCGCTGTAAGATACCCGCTACTCCTCGTGTTCAAGTATTCGCTCACGTTCGGGATGGAAAGAAGGCTCCTGCTAACAAGTCAGCTAACATCCACCGGGCATCTCAAGAGACGAACCTCGAGGGCTCTGCAGTGGTTTTGAAGAGTATATACAGGCGAGATTTCCTCCGGCCCTTGTTGATGTCTGCCGTCATCATATCCCACCCTGCTGGAGGACTGTTGACCGCGCTTTGAGTGCGCTGCAACACAGCATAGACGATCTTGCTCGGCTCGTCGTTGTCCGATTTCGAAAAAATGTACCTGTAGCCCCCACCGGCCCCTTTGGCGAGATCGTCCATCTTGTTCTCAGGGTTGGCTTGAGCGACGACATGAAATGATGTTGCTGCCGCTGAGGGATCTCTTGTGTAGGTAGGAACAAGCCATACGTGCCTGTGGGAGCCGAAAGTGAGTCGTCGACAAATCTGACTTGTGACATGCGACACACTTTCCACCGTATCCATGGTTAATGCTGTTGCTTAGTCCTGTTAGCTCGCGCAAAGCGTCCGGTGGAGCTTCAGAGGCGGAGTCGCCGTATTTAACCTAAATAGATTGGCATGAGTATCATTGACAAGTAGTATGGTGAAGAGAGCGTATGACCTTCAAATCGCCGATGTATTCGCGTTCGTCTGTAGCACCCATAGCAGGTAAAGTATAGGAAGTATAGCCACCCGAGTCCCGCGTACGGTTCAAGTTATATCATCTGACATGCATATGAGGCGAGGCAAAAGCGAGGTACTTCGGCATGATGCTAGCGATCGCAAGCTTTCATTTCAAGGCGAATGACAGCGCCGGCTGGTGGAGATCCTAAAGAGTGTTGCGAGGCTCATTTGATAGCTCCCACACCACGGAGAGGTCCCGTGGACATTGTCATAGGGCAAGGCGAATGCAGCATTGTCTCTACCGATGTAATGTGATTTATGGGACCCTAGATGGAAAAGATTAGTTAACAACCACTCATTGCATGGAATGAAATCCGCAGTAATCACTCACATGCCTGTAACTACATTTGTGGAGAGAAGATAAGTCCCTTTGCGAAATCTCAGGGCTTGCTGGAAGCAGAGTGGTGAGCAGTGACGAGTGACGTAGTCAAAGGAGGTACACGACGCACGTATACATATGGCTCTTTGGTGATACGTATCGCCCGCTTGTCAATGGGTAGTTCAAAGCACAATTTGAAACGATCACACCTCGGGCGAACACAATAACTGTCGCTCCCAGCAATTCTGTGACACAAATGGACTAGGGGGCTAAGTACCCCAAAAAGCCACGCTTCCAGCTTGGGCGACCAGTAGTGATTACCATGCAACGAGTGAGCGGGACTCACTATGTACGAGTCTGCTAGGAAGCTAAATACTGAGGTTGTCGCAGCGCCATTCAGCTATCCGAATATGTCAGTTATCAAGACGGCCGGGTAGACCCTGATTATAAAGTATTTCAGACGCACCTCGAGTTTGTTGTTGACCCTCGTAATATGCTTACATGGCGCACGACGATAGCTTTGCATACCCCCCGCACGTTGACGTCCAACTTGAAGGTCGTTACTTTGACTTGAGAGCCTCACTTCACGGAGAACTCTATATGTTCGTCGGAGCTATACCTGATTGAATCGGAGTCTCGTGTCAATGTTAGTTCGCTACCTTTTACAGTAGTAAAGGGTAGTCCACAATACCGTTGCGCATTTACTGATTCTATCGACGGAGGCGAACAGGGTCCACAAAGGTTCGAGGGTGGATGCAGTCGTACAGGGTCCACAAAGGTTCGCAATCGATAGTCAATGAGTCCACGTGCGAGCTTCTTGTGACTATGCATGCGCTCCCAGTTCTGGGGAAGAGCCTACAAATGCTGGGATGTTTTCGTGGACATCTCTCCCAGGCCGCCATTCGCACCCTCTCAGCACCTCCGTTAGTAACTAGCACGATTTGACGATGTCTGTCATGCAAGACTTCCCAATCCTCGCGCGTTTCCTCGAAAACAACGTCAGATGGGCTAATGGGACCGCGGATGAACAGGAACCCAAGGCAAGTACCGCTGTCGGCCATTAAACACAGAGAGCATTCTGTGAAGAAGGGTCAGATACACGACGTATGACTTGGTCGGGCCACTGACAGTGCTATGCTATGCTATGCACTCACCCTGCGACATACGCCTATTCCACGTCCTCGCCACCTTTGCATCGTTTACACTTTCAGAGCATCTTGGCTGACTCTCGTCCATATGACTCTAGGTTCTCTGGATTGGTTGTGCAGACTCTCGTGTTCCAGAGACCGTCATCCTCGGATGCGGACCGGGAGACATTTTCGTCACCCGCAACATCGCAAAGTGAGCCCCAGACCAGTTCATACTTACAGTCACCGACCCAAGGCCCAATCACCAGCCAAGTCCACGTTGACGACGACAGCATCCTCTCTGTTCTCAAATACGCCATCCTCACCTTGGGCGTGGAACACGTTATCGTCGTAGGTCATACCAAATGCGGAGGCGTAAAAGCATGCCTCGACCCCAATGCCGACCTCGCCCCATCTTTGACACGATGGCTCGCACCTTTGACATCTGAAGCTGCAAAGCTAGAAAAGGTGTTGGGACGCAAACCCGAAGAGCGCGAACTCGTCGAAGCCAACGTCCGTCTCGGGGTTCAGAACGTGCTGCGAACGGATGCAGTGAAGAACGCGTGGAACGGTGTCGTGGAAAAGAGGGAGAACGCCAACTTGCTCGGCGTGCATGGAATGGTGTACGAGCTTGATACGCGCCTACTGAAAGACTTGGAAGTCAGCGTGATTGCCTCTAGCGAGTAATGTCTATATGCCTTCAAGCTCAATGTAAGGAATGTCTGCATAGTTGCTAGGCTTGCTGTCGTTGCCACCGGCGGACTCGGAGATGAGCCTGGGTTTGCGCTCGTGGTTTGACTATGGACACCATACAATGGAGAGAAGGGCGTAGGGGCAAGCAAAGGCGTGGGGGCGAGCGACGTGTTTACACGATGATGTAAAGCCTGAGATCGACGTTGACGGGATTATGCAGGAGCAGTAGCTGTGTCGCTGTGGTCGGGGTGGTTCCCATCCTGTAAGGAAAAGGACTGCACACCGTTCACTGGTGGAATAGATACGCCACTTGACGAGGTTTAAGGGCTTGCCGCAAACAGAACGGTGAGTAGTGGCGTAGTCAGAGGAAGGGCACGGCGCACGTAAGTCAGGTCTCTGGTGGTATGTGCTTGTCAATGTGTAGTCAAGGGCGCGACTCTGAGCGATCACATCTCCAGCCAACATGGCAGTAGTGATTCTCTTATAAATCTGTCGCACAAAGTAATCACGGGGAGCCTCAGCAGCCAGGGTCTCGACCTAGACGTGTGCGACAAGTCAGTGGTAGTGCAATGGCCGATTTCGCTAGGTCCTTAGGATTACTCACATGAAGAGGTTGACGTAGCGGACGTGTTGCAGCTCACATCCGTGCCAGCCTTCCTCGACTTGAGCCTTCGAAAGCAAGTAGCTGCGGGAAGTAAATCACGACTCCGATGGATACACACAGTGGCGAAGGTTGTCGGGAGGGAGTCAAGGTGTACATTGTACACCGCCCGCTGTTGCGCGGCCCGGGCACGGTGAAGTTCGAATTGCATTATTGCACTCTAACGTTGAACTTACTACCACTACTACTACTATACTACAGCACCCTTGCATTTGTCTTGAAAGTTGAGGTGTGCTACCGTAATGGCCACTATCCTCGATAAAGACTCAGTGTACGCAAAGCGACGTCAAGCACATGTCTCTCTCATTAACCAGTTGCGCGCAATTGGGTACGTATTTTGCTTTGTGACGGATTCATGAGAAGGCTCATTATGTTGTAGAGCGCAAGCAGACCTCGATCTTCCCCGTGTAGTTGTGATAGGAAACCAAAGTGCTGGAAAATCGAGTCTTGTGGAAGCCATATCCGGTGTGAGTCAAGTCTGTACTGAAAGGCCCTGCTCAGTAGTTCAATAGCTCGTCGCAGATCACCGTTCCGCGAGACGCAGGCACTTGTACTCGATGTCCTATCGAGTGCCGCATGTCTACAGGGCCGCAATGGTCTTGCCAAATATCAATAAGATGGGAATTCTCTGACGACGGTTCTACCAACAACAATGTTCGCGAGATGCTCTTTGGCGACCGCATTTCCGACAAAAGTGACGTCGAGCTCATGCTTCGACGAGCGCAAGCAGCAGTGCTTAATCCTACAAGAGACCCTCAAACGTTCGTGAAGATGACTGCTAAGGAGTTGAGGAACATTGGCGGGAATCCGAATCAGCTACAGTTCTCTAGGAACGCCGTGTGTATAGACCTCGCCGCGCCTGACCTGGCTGACCTGGCTTTCATTGATCTACCCGGTGCGTCGTTACATTCCATTCTCGTGCGTCGTCTTTTCTCACTGTATATCCCCAGGCATCATCCAAAATGCGCAAACGGAGGTGGTGGAGATGGTAGAAGAGCTTGTGTCTTCCCATATTCAAGGCAATTGCATCATTCTTGTGACTTTACCGATGAGTGGTATGTCTTTTCTACCCACAAGACAGAGCTTTTGGACTCAGCATATACCTCGCAGACGATATTGAGAATCAAAAGGCAATGCGACTCGCCAAACAGGCTGATCCAAAGGGGCAGAGAACAGTCGGTATGACCCTCACCTCCTTCGAGCTCGACGATACCAACCTTCTCTCTAGGTGTGCTCACAAAGCCCGACACAATACCCTCAGGTGCGACAAAGTCGAAAGAACTGTGGCTCGAGGTAATCGAAGGACGTCGTTTCCCTTTGGCGCTTGGATACTTTTGCGTTCGACAGCCGGATGAAGATGAAAGGGCGACGCACATAACGCCTCAAGATGCTAGAACTGCAGAGTCGGACTTTTTCGCTGCCACCTCGCCGTGGTCTACCTCTCACCATCGACATCGGTTTGGAACTGACAATCTTGTCGCAAGCATCAGTACACATCTGTCGAGGATAATTGACGAAAGGTACGTGGTTTAGACAGATATACCTATACTATTGTGTATGAACAAATTTGGGTAGTCTTCCTCAGCTAATGACCGAGACGAAGAACCAGCTGACCGCATGTAACACTCGGCTTGCCGCTATCCCTCCAGTAACTCCAGAGCCATTCGCCTTTGTCCTGGAACTCGTGCATAAGTTCAGTGCAGAAGTGGAGGCATACGTCAAAGGCGGTATGGAGTCTGCAAGTCTTGTTCAGCGGAACCGATCCCTCTATCGCCTCCTGAAGTCTCAAATGAGAGGCACAGCTCCGCTATTCGTGCCTTTCCGTGAACCGCGAAGTAGCTCCCATATGCCTCCGGAATTGTTATTGCTGGAGGATAGCGAACATAGAAGCTCCTCAGAGCTCGGTAAGCAGGTTACAATTGCCATGGTCCGGGAAAAGATCGAAAGGTATGTCTTGCCTCAGTCATAATTGTTAAGACCCTGGCTCATACTGACGTACTCGAATATACTAGCGCAGTCACTCGTGAACTACCGAATAACGTGCCGTACGTTGTAAAGCTCATGCTCATTAAAGAATTTCAGCAGGACTGGCCCGAAATTGTTCATAACACTGGCCAAAAGGTTCTGCAGAATCTGCAGGATGTCTTAACATCCTCGATCACGGCGCATTTCGGAAGATATACCCACTTGAAACCCAGCGTGAAGTGCGTTTTGTCTCTTTGAGCTTTGACTGTAGCTTATGTATCTTCAGGAGCACAGTCGACGCTCTTGTGCAGGTCAAGTATGACAACATGAGATCCCAAATCTCGAAGTTCCTCAAGTACGAGTCAACGGCGTACACGCAGAACGACCATTACCTCTCGGACGCAAAGGAAACGTTTCTGGCACAGTACAAGGCCTTACATCAGGCAAGCCTCACACCAGTCGCCGCAGAGCGACCTCCGAACTTTGTTCCGCTTGTGCCCAAAGTGAGTCCGCCTACGCCGTGATGTGACATCTGCAGGTTTTGGTTGGCGAGGTTGCAATGGGTTCAGTTCGCTGAATTCTTGTAGCTATTTCCAGAATATACTAGCCCGGGTACCAGTCAATTTACAAAGTTCAATGCTTTTTCTGAGGAGAGTGTAAATGGTGGCGAAGACTTCTTCATATCAATCTGTTCTCCTGCTCACGGGCTCACTTCCTGGTCCTATGAAGTCCGTGAAGATGAATTGCGTCATTCACGATACTGACGAGTCGCATTGTACAGGAATTACGCGTGACTGACTACCAAAAAGGTCTGAAGAGTTCCCCAGGAAAGCCTTTCACGTTTTCGAAACCTCCATCAACTAGTGGCTTTGCAGTGCCAGTATTGACCCTCCAAGAACGTCGCGAGGAAGAGGAAGCAGTTCTTGAAGGTCTCAAGAAACTCGGATTCGGCGAACTCGGTGTTACAGATTTGCAAAGGCTCAAGCCGTCGGCCCAGTACGAAGACGAACTTGCTCTCATGGCTGAAGTCAGAGCTTATTTCAAAGTTGCATACAAGGTCTGTGACTCGTCACTCGCCGCACGCTTTGCCTATCCGCTTACTTTTGGATATTGTAGCGCATCATCGACTACGTTCCTTTGGCCATTGACCATGAACTATTGTACGCCTTCGCCGACGAGCTTCAAAAAAATCTCATCTCGGCTTTGGGACTCAGTGGTGTCGATGCCGTGGCCAAGTGCGCTGCGTACCTTGCTGAAGATCCGAATGTGGTCGCAGAACGCGAGGAACTGCTCGCTCGGAAAACGCGATTGTTGAGCGTACAAGCCGAGCTAATGAGTGCAGGCATAACGACTCAGTGATGCCCTCAATCTGCACACCCTCGTAGAAACGTGTTCAATATCTATGCATGCTACTTGTCGTCTTGGATATTCAGATTTTTGTACCAGTCCCGTAGTGCGCTCGCGGTCCGCCAAAGATTCTTCACATCACGGCCTCAGCCAAATTACTAATGTTCCCATGAACGCCACGCCACTGCACAGTCGATGCGGTGGAATTTCGTAGGGATTTTGTAGGAGGCTGACTAATTGCTGTACGTGCAGAAAATGACCTTTCGCATCAGTGCTGATGCGACTATTTTAGGGTTGACGCTGAGCGTGAGGGCGGGGTTACCAAAAATAGAAACTACGCTGGTTGTCTTGCTAAGTCTCACAGACGAACTCATAAGACCCTTCTCATAATCGATGTCCTACATTTGTGATCCACGTTCACATCTGTCTGAACAACCTGAGCTATAAAAACCCAACGATGCTAGGTCGGTGGTCTTTACTTTTCTTCCCCCTGACCATCACAGTGGCTACCCCGTCTCTCCTACGACTCGCGGTCTCTAACAATCTCCAACGTAAATTGCCCATCAGGTTGCAGAGCATCGTTTCTTCTTTGAGCCAACTCTCCTCTCAAGACTCACAAAGCATGGCAGTAAAGTTCGTCCCTCGTCCTAGCACGGAGCGCGGCCATGCCAATCACGGATGGCTGAAGACGTTCCACACCTTCTCGTTTGCTATGTGAGTTAATATCACAAATGCGCAGCAGCGTATTCTCAACAAGCTCTCATCCTTAGGTTCCATGATTCCGAACACGAACAATTTGGCTGCCTTCGCGTCCTGAACGAAGACCGTGTCGAGCCACACACCGGCTTTGGCGCTCACGGCCATCGCGAGTTTGAGATATTCTCTTACGTGGTCAGTGGTCAAATAGAACAGTGAGCTTTTGTTACAGTCCTTTAGAATTGGGAAGTGTATGAGATCTAAAGCATGCTACAGCGGCGACTCCATGGGCAACCGAGAAGTCTTGAAGCGAGGCGATCTGCAGATGACCTCAGCAGGCACTGGCATTCGTCACAGCGAAAAAGCCTACGGAGACAAGCAGCTCCACTTTCTGCAGATATGGAGCATGCCTTCACAGCGTGGGCTGAAACCACAGTACTTTACACGGTCAGTGTTTGACAAGCTCTGATACTCACGCGACAAGGCGCTCATATCATGTCCCCTCTAGACATTTTACAGACGAAGAGAAGAAGGATCGCTGGGCTCAAATCGTCGCTCCCGTTGGCACCGAAGGCGTCGTCGAGAAACGCGAAGCCTCAGGCCCAGCACCCGTCCACTCTCCTCTATCTCTACACGCCTCCCTCATCTCACCATCTACCACCCTCACACATACCCTACCGCCGGCAACCAACTCTCTCCCGAGCAAAGCGTACATCCACGTCATTCAGACCTCAGGATACAACCCACATCAGCCCAGCGGCGCGCAGATCACTTTGAGCGGACCAGAGGGAAACTCGCTTGAGCTCAGGGAAGGAGATGGAGTGTATATCACGGGTGAGGCGGGCCAGATGGTGTCGGTGCGTAATAGTGGTGATAGCGTTGCCGAGGTTCTGCTGTTCGACGTCGAATGAACTTGAGTTATGAACTGTAGCCCGTGGTTGATAATATACCTACCACATTTTAATGCTCTCTCTCTTAGATCGAGCAGCTCAACATTGTTAGGATTAACGGTGCACTAGGTGACCGTCACTTCGATTCAATTGATGATTTTCCTATACTACCAGAGTACATTGTTATAGTCGATTTGCGCAGAAGAAGTCAGTCGTAAAGTCATGAAAATCCGAGAAAGCCTGTTGTACATAGAGATAGTGACAGTCCTTGAAACGCTGAACTCAGACTTCGTTGTTGTTGAGGGTGCACGACAAACAGTCAAGCATACTGAAAATCATCATCAGCGCAACGCCGATTCTGAAGGTGAATATGCCTACTATTATGCCTGGACAAATAAACTCTGAATTCTCTCGATGAGGGAGCCCAGGACACGCTGCAGCTTGGACTTCTTCACTCCACATCCGCTCCTATCGATATGCGACAGCACTGCGCTGCAGGTTTTGAACCCTTTACCACATCCTTTGTACGCCGCGGGACATTGATAGATCTCCGCGTCGTGCACCGGGCTGTGGAGGTGGGCATTCAAACCGGGCAGCGTCGAGAAAGTGTTATGGCATAGAGAACATTCGTATTCGTCCCCATTCCTTGCACTTTCGTCCGCTTGCGCTGGCTCATCTCGACGAATCTCCCCGCGACACTTGGAATTGATGAGAACATTGCGTTCATCAGCAATGAGCATGGCTTCATTGACCTTGAAGCGCGTTGCGCCAGAAGAACAAGTTGCCGTCTCAAAGTGAAGCACAAGATCTGCACGAGAAATGAAAGACTTATCACAACCACCACAAGAAACCGTCCTCGGATCGTGGGTCGAAGAGGCAAGGTGCATCTTGAGGTTGTTTTCGGTCTTGAAGGCCCGTTGACATTCCTCACAACAATGATGCACCTGCTTGGAGTGTGCATGTAAGCCCTTCTCTGTAGCAAAAGCCTGCGCACAACCATAATGAGTATATCTCGCAACGTCAGTGAAGAGCTTGAAGCGCACCTTGTTGCATAACTTGCAATACCCATGCTTCTCGTTGTAATGACCTACTAACTTGGTTTTGTCGTCGAAATGGACTTCACAAAACTGACAGTAGGCATGTAGAGGGCTCTGAACGTAATGCTGAGTCAAACTCTGCTTTGCGTCGAAGTCCTTGTTACACTTGTCGCAGTAAAGACCTGCGTGGGCACGAGCCATCCGCTTGTGCTGTCGGAGGTGGACGAGCTCCGAGAACTGCTTATCACAACGCTCACAATTGTAGGTCGACATGTGAAGCAGTCTCTGTGCTTGATATTCCACGAAGGCGATATTGCAGACAGGTGGTGGTAAGAGGTTAAGGAGTGCTGGAATGACTCGAGGGTATTTATACAGTTTCGGCCCGGGGCCGAAGACTCGCATGAATCAGCAAGAGCTGCGATGAGTCACAAACAGTTATCGAGCGTGTGTACACACCATTCAAAACAATAAGCTGAGCACACGACGGGATATTCTGATATAGTCTTATGCCATGCTGCATTTCCTGCTGATGCTGGATCAATAGGGCCGTGACGAAGCCTGTGGGATCGTCTAGAGTCATGTCCACTGGCAGGTTGAGGTATTCTCAGTAGGACAGACCGAGTCGCCGAGGAGAGATTCCCCCAGCAAAGCTTCCCAAAAACGCACATTAAGGACCATGAGGCTTGAACGTACGCACGGTCTTATTAGGCATGAATAATTCAGACCGATTCTTGCAATAGCCACCGGACCCGAACTTGAGATGGTTATGTTGCGGTTTGAAGTGACTATCTGGCTTCGGAAGTTCGTGCAGACATCCTGGTCTGTCCACAGTTTGCACAATACGCTTGGATCGTAGTCACGGTTGGTGGAGAGAAACTAGACGTGTAGCGGTACTGGCCTTGGGGTCTTTCCATCTGAAGGGCAAGGGCCGATCCATTTTTGGCAAGTAATCAGCAAGAGTCAAGGCGAGATGCATTTGATTTGATCTATCAGGATGGGTCGTAACAGCGAGATGTGATGGTAGGGAAGTCGAGAGCGTAGGGCCTTCAACACATAGATGCAAACCGACCTTCGTAAACCTTACCTACCAACATCAGCGCAAGCGGTGGTGGCAGGGAGGTATGCGCTCGCCTTCAGTTTCCAATTCTCATCACCCCCAAGCGCGCAGTGACGCCGTCTAAAACACCTGTAACCTGAGGCCTGAACCTCCTTACTCCACACACGCGACTCTCGATATGCGAAAGCAAAGCGCTAAGGGTCCTGTATTGCCTGTTACATCCATCAAAATGGGTCGGGCAACGATATATGCGCTCGTCATGCGCCGGACTGTTCAGGTGTGCGTTCAGAGCCTGAAGCTGGCGGAACGTGCTGTGGCACAGGAAGCATTCGTACTCGCGTCCGTTCCAGGCGTGCTCAGTCGCCTGCGTCGTTACCACACGTGGAGCTTGGTCGTACCCAATGAGACGTGCAGGGTTGGTGATAACATTGTTTCTGTCGTTACGAACCACGGATCGTTGAGCTTGCGACGCGTCACACCAGATGGACATGTGCCCGACTCGAAGTGTTTTGTGAGATCGGGGTACGAGATAAACGACCGGCCGCATCCTCGCCCAGGACAGAGGTGGTTTCGCGGGTTGTGGATTGCAGAAGTAAGAAGATGCATGTCCAGGTTTGTTTTGTTTTGGAAGGTGAGCCGACAGCTCTCGCAATACGGATGCGCCTGTCTACTGTGCTCATGTAATCCCTGCTGGGTGGCGAAGATCTGCGTATAGAGTAATCGTCAGCGTACGTGTCTAGTAGAACTCTAAGGCGCGATACGACACCTTTATACACCCTTTGCAAGGTGCATGTGTATCGTTCATATGATCCTTCTGGTCGTCGTCGTCGTAGAAATGCTGGTCACAGAACCGACAATAGGCATGGTACGGGCTTTGGATGTAATGCTGGGTCAAGCCGACACCTGTGTCAAAGTCCACCTCGCAGTCGGTGCAGTATGTGCCTTCATGTCTTGAGGACGTCTGTATGTGCTGTCGAAAGCTAGTGTGTGTCGAGAACCATTTAGCACAGCGATTGCAGAAGACCGACATCTATGCCTGAGGTGAGAGAGAGAGTCTGCGTGAGGTGGTACTTGGGAGCTCCTATACTGCTCCTATGCAAGTTATTTGGCGATGTTGTGCCCATCCTCGTTTCTCTTCCGCCGCATCTTCGACCACCAAGACGGCCTCGTTCACTAATGGCACCTTTGCACACCATTGCGGGTTTCTTGTTTCAAGCTTTGCAACTAATCGTTAGATTATGAGGAACGAAGAACGTTGAACGATGTCGAGGGTTACTTTCTGAGCTTTTCCGCATGCATATTGTATCGCCATGGCCATGGTAAGTGTATCACCAGTCCCAAGCAACTTTTAAATCTGAAACGCGCTCTCGTCTGTGATCCGTTTCCAAGATGACTAGTCGATCCGCTAAATTCTTAGAGGCACTGCCCCACTATGGCGGTGAAACACGGATGTTCTCCGCGTGGTCAGTGCTACTCTCTATCGGAGTCGTCGCTCATGGGGACTTACTGTGCTTGCGTCGTAGCTTTCATCTGAGCTCATAGTACTCATCCAAAGGCGTGTCTCGAGGCTTTGCACCGTCTCCTGCCAATATGAGCAGTGTCATGATCAGCCAGCCAGCAGACTAGTGAGGTGATGTCCACGCTAGGTCCGCTAGCACTTTTCTCGAGACATCTCGTGATGCCAATTCTGTTTATTATCCGTCAGGGGTGTGCCTTGCCCACATCGTTTTTTTCTTTTCTTTTTGCATTGCGTCTGCGTCGATTGATGGATGGAATATTCTGGCTTGTTTTACCAGATGGGAAGCGCTGACCGTTGGGCACGTATAAAACACTTGCGTTCATAATGCAGGAACAAACTCGCGGTGTCTTGGATCTTGCCGAAGCATGTATTGCCCCATCGTCAGGGGTTTATAACAACACGACAAGTTTCGCGCTGCCCAGGCGACCTTCCTCACCGTCATGACAGCCCTCATCCTGTCTACCCTCCTCCTCTCGCTAGCAGTGTCCTCAACAGCTAACCCTGCAGCCTGGAGTCAACCTGTTTGCATCGTAGGAGCTGGACCTGGCGGCCTCACTATCGCTCACGAACTCGAAGCAAAGGGGTACCATACCGTCGTCTTCGACAAGCAGCCTACCGTCGGAGGCAAATGTCAGGAGTATTATGACGGACCTGCCAAGTAAGTCAGAACACGTTCTGACATTTTCTCACACACACACTTCCTTATCCTCGAGATGAACCACAGCAGTATATACCACCCCCTAGGCGCTCTGCTCTTCACAAACTTGACCTATGCGAATACCCTACCGCTCATTCAGGCCGCCAATCTCCCGCTCACTCCTGGAATATCCATGCAAAATGGCTGGCAGTACTGGCTTTACGGACCTGGGAACAAGGCAAGCGAAGCGATGCAGATGCCAGCGATCACTGATTCAGAGGAGGGTCTCATTGCGGAAGAGTACGCGAGATATACGGCGTACTGGACAACGACGTTCGCGCCGCTGTACAGTTCTTTGCGCTACGTCGTACGTGAGAAGTCGTATTTGCTTGCTGTTCTCCGAGTCTCATGTCAATCCTTCACAGCACGGTGTTCCTGCCGACTTGACAGTACCTTTCTCGGAATGGCTTTCAACTAACGAATACCTCGCGCTTCCTTCAGTCATGGAGCCAGGTATGGTCCCATACGGCTATGGAGACATTACACAGACACCCACGGTATGTCCGCCACCACTGCTTCAAAAGATCAAACACAAATTTAACTCTGGCTCGTAGATATACATGCTCCAGTATTTTACACCTGAAATCCTCGGCGCGTTCCTCGGACTCGCACAAAGCTACATCGTCGGTACGTTGTTCCTCTGGAGCGCTCTATAAATGCATCGGCAAGCCCATACATATGCGTGCAAAACAGATTACCACAAGGTGTTTGTCCAATACTCCAACTCGATTCGCGGTCCTTTACACCTCAATGCGGCTGTCACAAATATCGGTATGTCATTCAAAAAAAGGTGTCCTACTTCTGATATCATCACTTACACTCATAACACGATTCCTAGACCGTACAGGCCACACCCCTGTCGTCACATACACCGTTCGCCCTGGCATCCGCGCGACTCAAAAATGCTCAGACGTCGTCCTCGCATTCCCTCCAACTCTCGAAAACCTAGCCGCGATCGACATGCCGCTCTCTTCCAGCGAAAAATCAGTCTTCTCCAAAGTAGGAATAACAGCCTACTGGTCCTCCGCCACAGTGACCCAAATCGACCACCCGTTCTTCTTCCAACAACATCCACCCGAACCTCTCGGCGCTCCCGTCGGTTTCCTCCGTCTCTTTGATGGATCTCCGATCACCACAACGTACTCGTGGGGACCCGCAGGGAGCACAATGTCAATTGAGGAGGCAAAGGAGCTCCTTGCGAGTACCCTCACGAGAGTACAGACTGGAGCGGGAATCGCCCACCCGACTGTGACGGTGAGGGACGTGAAAGCGATCAGGAAGTGGGACTACTTTCCGCATTTTGCGAGCTCGGACTTGGCGGGTGGGATCTACGCCTCGTACAACGCGTTGCAAGGACAGAGACATACGTATTATTCGTCTGGGCTGAACGGGTTTGAGACGGTGGAGTTTGCGATCAGAGCTGGGAAGGATCTGGTCGCGTCTTATTTCTGAACGGACGTCGGAGAGCAGCACGAATCGGACATGCATCGCGGATCTAGGTATCGTAGAATGCCTTGGACACGTTATGAAATTGTACCAACAAGTAGTGTAAGCATGATCTGTGGGTTTCCAGAGACTATATCTCGTCTCATGTTGATTATGCTGTAGCGCGGCTGATGACCGGGGAGGTGGCAGTAAAGATGAACATGGAACGCGTCATGGCCTCTAAAAAGTCAACCTCCCCATCCGCCCAGTAACATCGTCCAGGTAATCATGAACTTGTTTCCTGAACCTCGACACTCCGCACTCACTTCTCTCCACGTGGGACAGAAGGCCGCTCAGAGTTTTATACTCTGCGCCGCATCCTTTGTACCCCTTGGGGCATCGATAAATCTTCTGGTCATGCACCGGACTATGCAGATGGGCGTTCAAGGACGACAGTTGACGGAACTCCTTGTGGCACAAGAAGCACTCGTACTGTCGTCCGTTCCAAGCGCTCGAGTTTGCCGACGTGCTCACCACTCTAGCCTTTTCATCGTACCCGATGAGGCGGGAGGGGTTGGTGATGAGGTTGTTGCGGTCGGCGCGAGCAACGAGGTTGTTAATCGCGCGACGCGTCGCTCCAGAAGAGCATGCTCCCGACTCGAGATGCAACGCCAGATCTCCGTATGCGACAAACGACTTTCCGCACCCTCGCCCCGGACAGCGGTAGATCTTCTTGTTGTGGATTTTGGAAGTGCGGAGGTGCATGTCGAGACTCTGCTCCGATCCAAAGATGCGGTCGCAGCTCTTGCAGTACCAATGGAATTCTTCCATGTGTTCATCTCGGTCCTCCTCCGTGTCAAACAGCTGCGTCAACCAAACCCGTCGTCAGTATCACCCCTATCACAGATTCACCACTGGGCAACGTAGTAGGGATTTGGGTGGTAAAAAGAATCACAACCACATTACCTCGTCACACGGGCTGCAACGCCAATGTTCATCGTCATTGTGATCATCCAGATCAGACTCATCGTCGAAATGCTCGTCGCAAAACTGGCAGTAAGCGTGCCGCGAGCTGCGAATGTAATGTTTCGTCAAGGCAGCCTGGGTGTTGAACTCCTTGTTGCAGTCGTCGCAGTAGTGACTTTGATGTTTCGAAGAGGTCTCTACGTGCTGTCGGAGGCTGCTGAACGATACGAACCACCTGCTACAAGGGTCACAGTAGTAAGACATTGGCTATCGCTCAGGATCGCAACTGAGGCCTGAGGTAGGGCTCAAGTGCGAAACGAGACTCGAAACTCTGAAAGAGTCGTGGTTGTAGAAGTAGAAGAGAACGTCTGGAGGCTTGTCTTCAGTTTGTAGGTCAACGATAACCTGATAATCAATTACGTACGCTGCAACCCAGGCTTTACAGGGGCTTGCGACTTCTTCAGCATCATGCGCAGTGCGCACTACTACCACCATTATTGTATACGTAACACTGGCCGCGCGCACACCCACTGGCAACCTGCCAGTACCTGTACGTTACGGAATGTGAAGTAAACAATGGAAAATACCCCATTGCATCTAGCACCATGACATTCGAGCGAGCCCTGCCGGAGGTGTACGCTACCTCCATTGAAGACTCTAAAAAGTCAACCTCCCCATCCCCGCAGTAACATCGTCCAAGTAATCGTGGACTTTTCCCCTAAACCTTGTCACTCCGCACTCACTTCTCTCCACATGGGACAAGAGCCCACTGAGAGTTTTAAACTCTCTGCCGCATCCATTGTACGCCGTAGGGCATCGGTATATCTCCTGGTCGTGCGCCGGACTACGCAGATGAGCGTTCAAAGACGGTAGCTCTCGGAATTCCATGTGGCACAAGAAGCACTCGTACTGACGACCGTTCCACGAGGCTGAGGTTGCCGAAGTGCTCAAAACCGGAGAACTTTCATGGTACGCGATGAGGCGAGAGGGGTTGGTGATGATGTTGTCACGGTCAACTCGAACGACGTGGTTGTTGATCGCACGACGCGTTGCGCCAGAAGGACACGTTCCCGACTCGAGATGCAACGCCAGATCGCCATACGCGACAAATGACTTTTCGCAACCTCGCCCAGGGCAGCGGTGGATCTGCTGGTTGTGGATTTTGGAAGTGCGAAGGTGCATGTCGAGACCCTGCCACGTTTGAAACACGCGGTCGCAGCTCTTGCAGTACCAATGTGACTCTTCCATGTGCTCATCTATATCCTCCTCCGTGTAAAAGAACTGCGTCAATTAGAGCCGCCGTCAGTACAAAGCATGTCACAAAAACCACCACCAAGTAAAACCGTAGGGATGTAGGCATATTACCTCGTCACAAGAGTGGCAATACCAATGTTTGTTGTCCTGGTGATCTTCCAGTTCGGAGTAGTCGTCGAAATGCTCGTCGCATAACGAGCAGTAAGCATGTCGCGAGCTGTGGATCCAGTGCTGCGTCAAGGCGTCCTCTGTATAAAACTCCCTGTTGCAGCTGTCGCAGTAGTAACTTTGATGCCACGAAGACGTCTCCTGGTGTTGCCGGAGACCATTGTACGATACGAACCACCTGTTACAAGGGTTGCAGTAGTACGACATTGCAGTCGCTCAGGCTTCAAAGGATAAAGCACAAAGCGAGCGAGACAATGGGGACTGAGACTTAGAACCCTGCAAGGTGGGTGGAGAAGAGAACGTCTGGCTTTGTTGTCAGCTTGTATAGGAGAGAACTAGAGTTGATTACGTACTGTATGCTGCTAGACAGGGTCTATGCTGGCATGCGCATTCTGCGGCCGTGATGCGCACTACCACCACCAATAAAAGTTAGTACGTATTGCCGGCCATACGATAGCTGCATGAACAATTCTCATCCAAAAAATACTTAACATCCTTGAACGTTTGAACCACGGAAGACATACGCAGAACGCCACAAAGCCTGCACACCATTAGGCATAGCCTGAGCGCTCCAATGCGACTTGGCAAAGGACAGCAATGTACCTCCATTCGAGGTGGCAGTTGTACCAAGAGGGTTATAGTAACAGCTGTAAAACATTCGCGTATAGTCTTTAGAACGTACCAAGTAGTACACCCGCCGCAGGCCTCAACGACTCTCATCCTGCTTCTCATTATCCCAGTCCTCCTCCAAGCTCCCCTCCACCCCAATCCAAGCGTTACTCTCCTTGTCCCCTTCTTCACCCACTGCCAAATGCCGAACAACCCCACATTCCTCACCGGCCCTTCAAGCCAACACGCCCCACCCATTATGAACATCAATCCATACCGCTTCATTGCTATACATTGCAAACTCATGTCGCATTGGGAGGCGGGCCCGGAGGAGATGGTACTGACTCTTTCATGTCATCTTCATTTGCATTCAGAATCTTCAGCAACTGCAACCTATTGAACATACGAGCCGTTTGTATGGCTGTTGGTGTCCCAAGCCGTGGATCTGCTCCGTTCTCGGCTAGGAGAGTCGCGATCTCGTCGTACCCTTTGAAGACAACGCCCGCGAGGGGTGACTGACCGCGGTCGTTGACTCTGTTGACATCAGCCCCTCTAGCGATGAGACCTTTGGTGAGGTCTAGGTGGCCATTGTAGGCAGCAAGCATGAGGAGTGTGTTGCCTGTACGTACGAGGGTCACGAATGCTCGTAGTAAGTCCAGTGTGCTAGATGTATAAAGGTCCAGTGGATATTGCAAACCTTCATCGTTGGTCATGTTCACGGGTAATCCTGCGTCTACAGCATGTAAGAGTACGTCGTCTCCGTACCGTCCAGCATTGAACATCCGATGTGCGAACTGAATGGCTTCGGGCGTGAGTGTGTGTGTCTGGCCCCTCTCCGCAACGTTGTCTGCCTACAGCTCATATCGTGTTGACCATCATCGCTACATAATATGTCTCTCATCGACGCACCATTCTGCGACTCTGGGACTCTGTAAGTGAGGCCTCATATGTGTGCTGATCAATCGAGAACACGCAAAAGATATAATGTCACGGACTGTGACCTGCGTTATCTTAAGTTATGTTTGTTATTCATTTACACTTTGCACTCAAGCCGCGTGACGTCACGCGTCTATATTAATGCTGTATAGTTACGCTATCGTGATCTATGATACTCGGGCACCTTGCCATATATCATCATGAGACGTATGGCTGCATTCTGCGCAGACCGCTTTCTTTCTATCCACCTTCAGTAAGGTCAAACGAGCGTAAGATGCACCTCCACTATAATACCATCGTCCGTACTCAAGTAGTTCTTCATCTAGCTCAGCTATAGATATTCATCGTTCAAAGCAATGTCTGACGCGACGCACGGCGTCGCATACACTCCCGCCACAGTCGAGCGACCCGCTCCAGTGAACCTCCAGGATGACGCGTATCTAGACACACTAGGTATCAAATACATCCGAATCACCTGGTCGGACTACATCAACAACACACGCTACCGCGTCGTCCCGCGAAAGTACTTCAAGAAGATCCTGGAATCCGCTCGTCCTGGTGTATCGCTCACAAGCTCGGCACTCGGTATCGTCATTCTCGCTTTGGCACCTGGTTTTAGTAGCACAGGCGAATATCATTACGTGCTCGACCCCAGCAGCTTCCGCGTCTCTCCCTACGCTCCGGGACACGCAAGTATCATGGGCTTCTTCCAGGAGAAGACTTTGTCGCCCGAGTACGGGCTGACAGTCCCTCTGTGTCCACGATGGATTCTGAAGCAGGTCGTCGACAAGGCCCAATCAACCGCAGGTGTAACATATCTCGTAGGGTTTGAATCCGAGTTTATCCTCCTCAGCTCGACAACTCCTCAGCTCGTACCCGTGAACAGCGCAGACTGGTCTACCTCTGCAAAGATGCCATCTGGGAGCATCGAGTACAGGGTCATGGAGGAAATTGCGGAGTGTTTGGACCAGGCTGGTATCGAGCTGCAGATGTTCCATGCGGAGGCTGCTCCTGGGCAGGTCCGTACCCACCACTTTA
The DNA here is from genome assembly GCA_022592445.1 of Cytidiella melzeri. Taxonomy (NCBI): domain Eukaryota; kingdom Fungi; phylum Basidiomycota; class Agaricomycetes; order Polyporales; family Irpicaceae; genus Cytidiella; species Cytidiella melzeri. Next base: position 51,031 of record JABYQR010000220.1, on the reverse strand, counting down.
CTCACTTTGCGTTGTTGTATTCACGTCGTGCTCAAAGTACGAGGTTGTCACAGGTCCTCTCCCTCCCATGGAAGCTGCGGATGCACTGATCCAAACACGCGAGACTATCTATAACATCGCCAGCAAGCACGGTCTCCGAGCCACATTCGCACCCAAGGTGTACCCCACAAGCAGTGAGTTTGGTTCCCTCCAACCGACACACACACCGTCTGATTGTAACGCTCACGCTTTATTGTTAGCCGGAAGTGGCGCGCATACAAACCTCTCCGTACACCCCACCGACGCACCATCAGCAGCATCACCGCAACGAGCTGATACAGACTTTGGACCCACGATGAACGACCACGAACGATCATTCCTACAGGGGATACTCTCACACATACCCGCCCTGTGCGCTTTGACTCTACCAACTCAATACTCCTACGCCCGCGTCGGCGATGGCGTATGGTCCGGCGGGACTTACGCGTGCTGGGGAACCGAGAACCGAGAAACCACCGTGCGACTGTCCGGATCCCCAGGACGACACCGTTTCGAGTGTCGGTTCGTGGACGCTACCGCGAACCCGCATCTTGTTCTCGCGGGATTACTGGGAGCGGGGACGAAGGCTTTGGTGGATGGGACACAGCTGCAGTCGGGAGACTGTGTGAAGCCAGTCGTACTCATGACTGACGAAGAAAAGGCAGAGAAGGGTGTGCGGAACGTCGGGAGGGTCCCGAGTACCCTTGGTGAGGCGAGGAATTATCTGGAGGCCGATCAGGAGTTGAGGGGGATGCTCGGCGATAAGTTTGTCTCAACTTATCTCCAGGTTAACGCGGTACGTCATTCAGTGTTTTTCAGTCGACATCACAAGTATGTAACTCAGTTTTATGGTGACCAGACTCTTGAAAAGCTACTCGTTGCCGATACAGAGGAGGAGACGGTCACGAAGCTGGTCAACTTCTATTGATCGCGCAACCGTGCGCGAGCCATACACAAATCTGACGACGATCAACGTGGGTGCGGAATTTACAGGACGAAAAATCACAACAGTAAGAATTAGAGTAAACCGGCAAGTTGTACAATCAAGAAATAAAATAGCGTCAAGTAGTTGATTTCTTTTACCGAAACTCTAGAATTGTTCAGAAACGGGGCATCTCATAGTTGTCCTCAGAGCTCCTGCTTCCCCAGCTAGTCAACTCCCCCGAGCTCCCTTTCTCGTCTTCCGTACTAACAAGGAATCTCGACAAGATGACAGATGTTATAGGCCAGGCGATGCTGAAGGAGAAGATAGGGTCAGCATCGAAAGAGCGAAACGCAAAGCTCTGGTGACTTACAAACCTGCGAGATATTATTGCCTTGGCTATTAGACAAGCATCAGATTATGGGGGTAGACTCAATCGCAGCGGCGAACGTAATGGAAGACTGGTCAATAAACCTAAGCCGATATAACGCAACGCTAACGCTAACGTCGTTTCAGCTACCAGCTCGAGAAAGAAATCCGGCACAAGAGGGGAAATAAACTGACCAAAGACAACCTGGAAGCTCGCTCAGTACATGTGTATTACTAGTATATCGCGCTTCGAAGACAGCCACTCACCAAAAAGAAAGCGGCGCCGTCGCCTCAGTCCTCTATTTTATGTACAATGAGGTCGATAACTAGTGATCGGCTGCACAGGAACGAAGCGGAGTGTATCGGATTGTGTGCACCATCCTAATCATTATTCAGAGTAAACGCATATATGTAGGATCAAAACTACCGGTACTTGTACGTTATCTATATCTTTTCTCATCCCGCCTCACTTGCTAGGAACGGCGACTCAAATTGGAACTGATCAGAGAAAGAAATTGTAAGCCCAACCCTGGTGAATAACATTAATGATCGAACATACCCACGGCTCATCCTTCCCGACTTCATACTTCCGCGGAGGACGCTCCCAGCAGGCTACGTTAGCGAGATGAGGCTCGTCACGGAGAGGAAACACTATCCCAAGTTCGAAATTCGTGACCTGATGTGCAAAATACGTGTAAGATCCGTTGTGTATCTTCCATGCGGGCGGCCAGGGTACAGTTACTCACGTTAAGTATCGGAGTGAAGTCCGATCCTGACAGAGTTCCCCAAGCTGATGGCGTGAAATTATGCGACCCAACGTACGCCCAGCCGACACAATCTGCGCTGGGTGGTGCAACCTCGATGATGTCGTCGTCGTCTTCTACCTTTGTAATCTTCGGTTTGGATCGAGACACAGCGTTTGCGAGGGTGGACGAACGGAACGTGCCGATGATCATCTGTCAAACGCACATCAACGTAGAGGAGTGTGATCGAGAGACAGGTACACACCTTCGAGTGCATAAGAACACGACCACGTTTGCTCTTCGAATCATGAAACAACTCGCGCGGAAACTTTGCAGCTTCCCACTGATTTCGCCGACAGAACATCGTGCCACCGCCCTGCACACCAGAGAATGATCAGCACACGAATTCGTACGCCCAATGCGCTACGTCACAAACACTTTCACCGAGTACGCTGTCTCTAACTGTGCGTGAGGTTGGAAAAAGAATCTTGATCGGTGGATACGCCAATTTCGAGCGCTGAGCACGAGTCTTCGCAAGCCATTTCCCAACTGTTTCTCCTTGGGCGGCTGTATAGAATTCGTTCGTCCACTGGGTTGTGTAAGACCCAATAGATGAGCCCTGAGAATCAAGATTCAGTATTGAGCATGAAATGATCGTAACATCAGTTCCCACCAGGCATTCTAATACCAGCTCCTTCCCTGGCGGCGCACGGGTTTTCAGGTCGATGATTGCCTTCATAAGAGCTGTGTGCCCGTTCCTGATGACCTAGAGGGCCATTTTTAGTATATGCCTGCAACGTATGATGCAAAATCATCGTACGGAATCCCAACCTTCGTGCTTGCCAGCAAGGGACGGAACAAGCTTAACCTTGACTCTTGAGAAATCCCACTTTTCACGAAGCTCCTCCAAGCGGCGTATTGGTAAATCATGCTATATTCCCTTTAGCATGTGCAGACCGTGCTCGTCTCTAAACTTACCCCGTTTCTCATTAAGGTTATCAGGGCAGGGGCGGTGTTGACATTCCTCAGTACGCGGGTCATGGTAGCCGCAAAGTCGTCTGCCTTGGGATCATGTGCGAGAGCGTTCACTCGTGCGGGTATGTCTTGCACCCAAACGCTCTGCAAGCTAGTCAGCCAGAGCATCGTGTTGTATATACATGATCCTACATTTTCAATGTCTCGCCAGTCGTACTCAATAAGATTTGCCGTCGAGACTACCACTCTCAAACGTCCTGTCTTGTAGAATATCTGGAGACAAATTAGAAGGCAGTAACATACACATCCACGGAACGCAATACCAGCATGAACTGTAAATGAACCTTTCGAATCAGCACCCTGTTTGACAACCAAAAGACATCCTTGCCTTCATGTGCATACAGCCAAAGCCGCCTCTGAGGAACGGTGTAGTCTTGATCCATTCCGGCAGTACTTCTTTGATCGTTTCTTCGCCTGGTAATGTCAGAGCCTCAGTCAGTTGGAGATTTTGATTTCGACTCACCGTGTGCGTCCTGTGTTACCACGATAACAGGCGTTTTCGGCTCGAAGAAAGTGTACAACCACGTAAAGTTGATAGCATACGATGATAAGATCGCGAACCGAATGTCATCTCTCTGTCCATTAAGGTCAATCAAATTTAGTTCGCAACACACCTGGAGTAGCTCACCGGAGCAAGAATCTCGGAGAGCCGAAAGACTGGACGCGTGTCCTTCGCTGGATCAACGTATCTGTTTGCCGTCTGTCTGAGCTCACCGTCATAGAAGAATTTGTCTATATCGTTATGACTAGCGATCGTCGGTTGGATACGAGTGTTTGCGGAGCTAGAAGAGGACGCGTTGGTGCGTATAGAGGTCACTGAGGAGGAAACGCGTTGCCTCTTCGTCTCACGAGCGTTTTCAGTGTCGAGATCGATATCATCGTCTTCTTCGTCTTTGGGGATGACATTCCTACCCTGCGAGACATCCGGACGTTGTCTCTTCTGTCTTGCTAAGCGTTCTCGTTCCAGTTCTGCTCTAGTGGAAAGAAAAGCGCTAGGAGGCTTCTGGGAAGTGGATTGTACGGGAGCACTAGAGCGATCGCTTTGCGCTGCAGCTGCTGGTGTGCGCTGACTCGCTGCTTGCGACTCGGCTAGGGCACGACGAAGTTGCTCTTGGTATTCGGGATCTTCGTCCTCGTCATCAAGGTCATGCACATTTCTACGAACTGGCGCAGCAATAACAGGGGGTATTGAAGGTTCTTGCAGACTCAAAGCGATGGCTCTTTGAGATGCAATGATGAGTCTATGAGCTGAGTGCGGCGTATGCACGTACCTCTGGATCTCTGCTTCATCAAAAGCTGCCATATTCCAACTTAAAGGGTTTGCACGCAGTCTTACTGCTATAAACGCGGCGGCACTCGCAGAGAAGAGTTCATTGAGGTGGTGGTGGCCACCCAAGTAGTTTGAGCGTTACTTGGGCTCCGGCGTGACTAACTGTGACTGATCGCGCAACAATGCACGTGAGTGATCGTGGTTTTAGCAGCGACCGCCGCAGTGCAACCCCATATGACTTATGAGCTGCATACCGAATCACTTGTGAGTCTCTCGGTACAAAAACCGGGAAAACATCCCTCACGATGTTGTTCGACAGCATGGATTCTTAGGTCAATGGATTGGACATTCGTGTTTCAAGTTGCACGGGAATGTTAACAAGAGAGCAGTGTTTCTTTTCTCCCGCTGTTTGCCAGGCATTTCCGCATACGCGGTGTCATCCGTGTCCGGGATGGGGAATGACCAAAATCGCCCACAGCAGACGGACATCGTCATAGCGGCCCTAGCTAATGTCACATCTCATCTCACGTCTACCACGCCTCAACAAGTTACAGATATCCGAGTGGCCAACTTGGCATGTGGTTCGATGGAAACCTCCGCCCAATGGCTTCCCACAGGGAAACTGATATTTCAGGAGGCGGTGGCCGAATATCCAGCTGTAAACCAAGATCATCATGGACGCTGAGCTGTCTTGGACTATGACCACTATAAGACCCCCAACGCGGCCGACAAGAGGATCCCGGTGTGTAGAAATGGACCTTGCACAAGTTGCGTCTCCATTAGAGCCGCTTATCGTGTCAAGGCTGCACGATGCGTTACACACAAGATATTTCGCACGTAAGTGTCCTTCTCATGTATCATGGGTTAAGTTGAACCCACCTTGCAGTGTCTGGGCTTGTCGTCATTCTATGGGAACACCTGGCTACCTTGGACCAAGAAGTCGAGATTATTTGGAAAGCTAGCCGGTTTACGTTGTCAAGAATCATCTTCTGCCTTGGCCGATATGGACTCATATGCAGCCTGATGTATACCAACACCGGTCGGTCGTTAAATCCTTATCGCGCTTTCTGATGACGGACGTTTTATTTCCTAGTCTTGATTTTTCTCCCTCCCAGCAGGATGAGTGCCCAGGCGAGTTTAACAGAGTAGAGATTCTTTTATCTTTGACATTGTCTGATTCCTCTTGTATAGACGTGCGTGAATTCGTGTTTGTTTGATTAAAAGACATGCTCACTACATGTGTCAGCTGTCAGACCTTCGCATCTATTTTAGTGTTTTGCATTGTACTCTCCGCCATCGGGACAAACAGTATGCTGCTCTTGCCAACCGTATACTCAGCCGCTTACCGACTTTCCCCGCAGCATACCTTACGTTGCGCCACCTACAAGCATGGGACGGTCGTCGGGGGGTCTTTTACGTTGTCCTCACCTCGCTCATACTCACACACGTCACCGCATTGGTACTCGGTGCGTTTGGGATGAAGGATGTGCCCCGTGCGTCTCTCAGCATACGCACACCCCCACCATAATCCTCACTGCCACGATCACGCAGGCAACACCACATACATCCCCTTCCTTGACACCTGCGCTGTTTTCGCAAAGGCTCCTACGCTTGCTCCTGCGTGGGCCTGCATTATTACTTTTGATTCCATCGTCATCCTTCTCTCCTTCTTAAACATCCTAGATCGCCCACGCCGCAGCAACGCGAGCATTTTACTGTTTCTCAGAAAAGACGGTGCTCCATTCTTCCTGGTGCGTACTCACCACCGCGTGCTGTTACCCTCCGTATATGAGAGTTCTGATTAGACCATTTACAGACAGTGTTCGGTGAGCAATACTATCTTAGTAACCAAAAGCCTGAACATTAGCTCATGGACATATTCAGCTTTGAGGTACACAGGCTTGATCCTGTTCATCAAGCTTCCGGTGCGTCACCTTATCCAGCTTGTTGTAGTATACCTACCCCCGTTCTCACAAACAATTGCACCCAGGCCACCCAGTACTATCTCGCAAGCTTGTAAGTCGGGCCCTCCGCATTGACCACTCAAGAAATTCGCTGACTTCTGATTTTGTTGCTATAGCTTGGCTTGGCCATTGGCATCTATTACGCTGTCAAGGTTTATTCTGTGTAGTGAGAAAATGTTGATGTCGTCAGATGATGGCGCAGAGAGGAGTATCCACGAGCTGAGCGATTGGCCGTGACCGTCATGCTGTAGAAATTCTCCACATGGGGTTCGGTAAAGATGGTGCTGCACAGCGGTTGTAGTAGGTATGCGATCTCCCATGCGGTAAGATCTGCACTCTGTTGCTATAGAATGGCGCACACGTTTATATACCCTATATATGGATAGTTGTTTGGCTTGTCCAGTCTGAATAACTATCATCAATAAGCTACTGTAGGCAGGGGTGTACTGAAGAAAGTGTTACGCTCCCTTCAACAGCCATGTTCTACTATACCTGGTGACCTGCAGGGCCGACTCATCGATAGTAGCGTCCACAAGCTGCGCAAAGATGAGCAACTCGGGGGAGCACGTGCAAGCTGACGCAACCGAGTTGTCAGCTGCAGTGCAACCCAGTACAAGAGCCGCAACCGACAGAGAGAGCCAAAATACATTGTCAATGTTTGCGTCCCTTCGCACTCTCCTCTCATCTGCACGTCCAGCTCTCCAGAATACACCTTCATCCAGAACCCTCTCGACGACCATGCCAGGTAAGTGCGCTCATAGACCTTGGAGTTCGAGCCAGGATTATTCAAATATATTTACAGTAGAAGTCGCTACGTTCGCCGCAGGTTGCTTCTGGGGCGTCGAGCACATCTTCCTCAAGCACTACCCGATCAAGCAAAACAAGGGCATCTTGAAAACCGCTGTTGGTTACACGGGCGGGCACGAGAATGCTGAGAACCCGAACTATCGTCAAGTCTGCTCGGGCTCGACGAACCATGCGGAAGCGTTGAGAATCGAGTTTGACCCGACGGTCGTCAAGTACGACGAGCTAGTTGGTGAGCAACCTCCACATAACTGAGAGGGGTAAGACTAGTTTGTTGACAACATCCCCGACGTGCAGAGTTCTTTTACCGTACGCACGACCCTACGACCGTCAACAGACAGGGAGGAGACACAGGCACTCGTAAGCAACACACGCACATACACGCACCGTTCCATTCCATCTTCCCCCACTCATAATCTCACTAAACAGAATACCGCTCTGCCATCTACTACAACACCCCCGAACAACTCGAGATCGCAAAGCGTGTTACAGAGGAGGTCCAGGCGAAGCATTTCTCGCCAAAGGGTACGTTCCCTCGCGCAAGGAGCCCTCCGTTTTTTTGAGCGAACAGAGGCTAAACCCCCTGCGCAGGCAAGAAGATCGTCACCTCGATCGAAGCTGCAGGTCCATGGTGGGACGCAGAAGATTACCACCAAGAGTACCTGCACAAGAACCCGTCCGGGTACCAGTGCCCCACTCACCGGTTGCACTGGTGAGGCGGGATTCGGGCCACAGTGGCCAAATGAATGGGTTCGTGTCGGACCATTTCTTCTCAACCTCGTAGGTATTGACCAGCGGTTCATCAACAGAAGTACATGTATGATGGGTTGGGTTGTTGTAGGCATTCCGCAATGGCAGGGGTTTTTCTGTTCTGTTCTCTTGTTGCAGACTTGTGCTATAGGTCCGAGATGCGAGGTAAGTCGGTACAGGTGCAAATAGCACGACTTGGAGACCCCTGCGCTGTTTGAGTGGATGATCACGGATCAGTGTATACATGTAAGATTGAGCATTGTATCCTTGGTGGTGAGTTGAGTCCACAGGTGAAATGTGCAAGAGTTGGAACTTTGCCTCCTCCGTCGCGAGGTCAAGAGCATCGATTTTACCTTGTCACTATCCCATTAACAGCAATTCCAGCAGAAACAACAGTCCAGCGTACCTCAAAGACCCGTGCGCAACGAGCCAGGTACTGCTTGTCAACCGCGGTTTGATGAAGCGTCTCCCAGTGGCGAAGTGAACAGACAAGTAAGTCTGACGTTGCAAATCTACAACCAGACACCTTTTTTATTGTTCTTCGTTCGCAGGTGAGACACGCAAAAGCCTGAGCCTCTTTGCAAGTTCACCCGAGGCAGATCTAGAGTGGAACAAGGCGTTTACCCTTTGTCCATGTCAAGATCACTCTGCGAAGAAGACGAGATCTGGAAGCACCTTGCAGCAGACCTGCAGGTCATATCAACTCCCACAATGACAACTTGAACAGAGCGTTATGATTGTAGCTAGTATTCATACATATATGCCCAAGTCACTTTGTGTTGGTCTCCCGTCGTTTGATCTGGACTGCTCGGGTGTACAGGGGTCAGGATATGCACAAATGTGAACATCAATCACCCAAGCCTTGGCGCAAACAAGAGCTCTCATGTTTGATGTCTGCAGCATGTGGCATCTGCGAAAATGCATGTAGACAAGCTGCTAGACCGAAGAGGATGAACGCAGGCGTGGATTTTTCTGAATTGTGCTTTGCACGGCCAGAGCTCGAGGGAGTATGTATTGCAGTATCTGCACAAAAATTTGGGCAGAGGCAGTTCAGAGTACACTGAGGCAGACTGAAGGAAACTGGCCGATATGCGCACATTGCCGATAGATGAAGCAAAGATGTGTAAAATGCTACAAATTGTAACCTTGAAAGATTGAGTACGGTACGCAACCAGAACAGTGACTAGACTATACCACTAGGTAGCTGCACAGTGCACACATACACGCACCTCCATAAGTCAAAGTTGAATCAAACACGAAGGAGCCTACAAGGGATTGAACAGATACGAAACCATGTCCATATCATGACCTGTAGTGATCAACTCCCCACCTCGAGCACCATCTGGCCGCTTCACCGTTATAGAGTTGACACCCAGCGGATAGCGAGCTTGTCCAATGGCACCAGACCAGTCAAAGTCGATGAAGTGGACTTTCACGTCCTTGAGCTCTCCCGCAAGCGAAGCAGGGTCAACAAGGAGATTGGATGTTCGTATGTCGCCATGAACGTAACCTGCCTCATGTAGCTCCCTTGTAATATCTTCCACCCGCCTACAAATCTCATCTTTCTGATTTGTGGTGAGCCTTGGAATATCGTGCAGCGCTGTATACTGCGATTCGTCCATGACAATCACCAGCCAGTTCCCAGTAATAGGCTCACAATGCAACAGTCTCGGTGCGTGACCCCGAGCAGCGAGGAGCTGGTGGACCGTTGCAGAATATCGCCTTGAGAACTTGACGACATAACAGCTCGGGGATACTGCGTTAGCAGCACGGAAGAGAAGCTTGGTTTCAGAAAGCCGCTCTGTGTATCGTATGGTAAAGTTGCCCCCGTTGAACGATGTCTTGTACGGGAACCTGCGAGCGTGTACCACTGACGTGTCCGAAGGACCTGCATTCAAGATGTTCTTGTAGCGCGCTTCAATGTCAGTGGCAACAGTCTTGAACGCGGTTAGGCAGGATGCAAGGGCGTGCCTATTCCGTTCATCGTAATGCGTAGTAGAAAGCTCAAACGGCATAGCGAGTGGCTGGACTGTGACCTGCCTGTTCCAAGTGGCACCATAGAATGCCAAGGTCGAGCCTACACATCGCAAACATCAGAACCTACGAAAGCTGTACGGGTGTGTACCTATACCGTAATTTATCATGAGGATGCAAGGAAAGCGTGTCTCGTAGTTTGCAACAGAATCCACAACTCGACTCAGATACATTCCGTAATATGCAATCGCTTGGTTAAGAGCGTTTCCATACTCATTCTTGCAGTCTCGTATGCAAGCCGGCATGATATTGACCGAAAGGTTTCCATCCGTCGTACATCTGGACCCTGGCACTGTTTGTCCGGGAATGTAAAGTCCTGTATGTCTCTCTATTACTTCCCAGAGTTCATCGACTCTTTGTGATTCAGACGGATGCCATTGACATGCGACGACTGCAAGTTCGTTCGCAAACTCGAGGGCCGCATCCGATGGAGGTTGTTGGCATCTGACCTCAAAGTCCCCAAAGGCTTCGTCGAGAAGTGCAAAGGGAATTGGTTTGTAGGAATATGGTCGGTTGCAGGCAACAAGGGCATTCGGTCCAGTTGTATATTTCATGAATATTCGAGCTTCCGCAATGTCCGAGGGTGCATGCGAGCCAAAAACCTGCTTCAGACGCTCGACCGCTGCTGTGTCCTCACTGTCTTCAGCACGGGCGCGCTTGACTCCACGAGCTATTGTTTAGAAACGAGACGAGTGAGTACGTGAAAGAGTGCAGGTCACAGCTACGCACTCGATACGATGAACACTTTGACGCAGAGGTCTTTCTCGTCATCCCAGTCTTGTTCGCCAACCTTACTGTCAGGTTCAAGGAGCTGAAACTTATGTCGTTCGTCCCGTGCGCGTTTGTAAAGATTTTCCGCCGGTCTGCGTAATACACCCGGGCACTGAGTCCTGATGTTAGTGTAGACACGGCTGAGACGGTGCACAATCCCAACCTTGTAAAGATTGCACTTGACTGGGTCCAAGTCTTGATACTCTTGGCATATGATCTTGGCCACTTTGTCGATTGTGTCTTCAGCACGCACATCAACAGAGAACAGTCGAGTATCTGGAAGATCTGGAGCGAGTACCCAGAGCGTTAAGTTGGTGGACATGGTGGACAAGGTCGAAGGTTGGTTTTCAGCGCTCACTCGTAAAGCTGACGTAATCGACGCCATGAACAGTGCGTGGGTGGTATTTTCGTGCCCATTGGAACATTGTGCTCGCCACCAGTGACCATCTCATCTGCACTGCGCTCATGTCCATTCCCTCGACCTCCTTTCTTCCTGCTCTCGCGCCTGGAGATGTAGAACAAGCAGCGCAGGCAGGTTCTCTCGCCATCCCAAGGGCTTGGAACGAGCATTAACCGGACCTTGCAGCTAATACAACGAGCCCTAACGCCACAAAGCCAACTCTCTGCTCAGGAGCAGCGAAACGTGCAGCAAGAACTGTTCGACGTCCAGAAACGGCCAGAGTCCTGGGGACTCGTCATACCATTCCTGCAACACTCAGATCCAAACGTCCAGTTCTTTGGGGCACATACCGTCCAGGTAAAGATTGCGCGAGACTGGTACGTCTGTGCACACCTTTTTGTATACGTTGTTCGATGAATGCGAAGTTGTGTGTGATTGCAGGGATTCGTTTCCTCATGAGCATCATGGTGAGCTGCGCGATCTGCTGGTGGCCGTGACGGGCCATTCGATTGTGGCTGGGTACAACAAAGTTATTCTACGCAAACTGTTCGTCGCTGTGCGTATGTTCCTCATTATCAGTAGCTGAGATCTCAGAGTACTGATAGTGCAGTAGATAACATCGCTTGCAATGAAGCTCTGTACGCCATCTCAGTCTGAATGGCCGGAATGGCCGCTGTCCTGTGTGCAGAGACTTTCGGAGTTGGGTGCCTCGACGGAATCCTTGCTTGACCTTCTGGCTATCGTTGCGGAGGAAGTAGAAAGTGCGGATTTACTTGCACCACAGAAGTATGTGTATCTCTTCTCATCAAGCATCACTCGTTGTATTCACGATATTTTCGGTACTGTCAGGTCCAAAATGGAAAGATTGCTCGGTAACGCTGTACCAATGGTCACCCAGGTCATCACAAACTGTGTATCCCGCCCTCGGACTCACGCGTCTCCCAACGAACTTCGCTCCGCACTGAAATGCTTTGAGGCGTGGATGCCCTACGTGCCGGCCAAGTAAGCACGCTTTGATCCTCTTGATTGACTCTAAATGCTCAACTAGGCGAAAGCGATATCACACCTCTCATTCCACTCCTGATCGCTTTGCTGTCGCCCGCATCTATTGTGGCTGAACTTGACGAAAATGAGTTCACGATGGCGTCCGATGCGCTACAGGAGATTATGTCCAAGTCTGCGTTGTCTGACGGCGTGGGGACCAAGTCGCTAACCGAGCCACTTCTTCTTTGGTGTGAGCAGTACGGCACTGCGATCGTGGACCGCACGATAAATGGTAGGTGTCAATCACGCGTGCGAAGTTTGGGAATGAGGTAGCTCATTGTAATCGATAGATGGATTTGCGGACCCCATCTCTCGGTCATTCTGCAAACTTCTTTCAGCTCTTGGCGATCACTCGACACAGTATTTCGCATCGAACCTCGCGTCTGCCGCTTCTCCTGTGCTGTCTCGTCCTGTCACAATATCGTTTCCTTCGAAATCTCGTCTTGTTCAGACATTTTTGAGGCTGCTTATGGCCTATACGGGTATAGCCGGCTACTACGGCGTGGACGAAGAGGAAAGTGAGATGACTTTGGGCTTTTGGTATTTGTTCCAAGAAAGCCTGTGGAGTTCAGGTCCTGACCCCGACGAGGACGACGCGGACCCTCCGTCGTCGAAGATGAGCGGTGAACAGTGGAATATATCGAAAGCTGTGTATTCGGAGCTTATTCGAGTCTTGCGTCGGAAGTCGGTGTGGCCCCCAAAGAGTGTTTTGCAGGAATGGCCGAGAGGTGCGTGGAATCTGTGGTGGCCTTGAATAGTCCCTTGACCGATATCACTGCAGATCAGAAGGATAAGTTTCAAGCGTACGTTTGAGCTAATGTAGTCTGCTGATACATTCTGACCACTGCCTGAGAATAGTTATAGACGAGACCTGGGCGATACTCTTCTCAACGCGTAAGTTCTAGTTTCTTTGTCTGCTACTACTGCAGTTACTGAGCGAACCTTAGCTACTATGTCATTCGCGACGATCTGCTTGCTTTCTACGTAAACGACTTGGCTCAGAGGCTGTCGCCAGACATCGCGCATCCTCAATGGGAGGTGAGCCGACTGATGCTTTTTCTTTAGGCTGTATGGCGATTCTGTTTGTTTTTCAGGAAATCGAAGGAACTTTGCATTGTATCATGGCGGTTCAAGAGGGAGTTCCTCTAGAAGATAACCCCCACCTGGCTCGCTTGTTTGGCCAGGAAATACTGGGAAGGCTACCTACCTCTGGGGGCACCCGTGTCAGACGGACCGCTGTATTATTGATTGGTAGGTGCTATGAAAGTTTTCTGATCATCGGTTCACGAGGATCACAACGGCACCCAGGTGCATACGCGACGTGGTTCACTAGTCAATACACTCAGCCACCTGGCCCTGGGACACCCTCGCTTCTCATGAATGCCATATCCTACGTAGTCTCTGCCCTACCGGAGCCCGCACTATGCCTTCCTGCGGCAAACTCGCTTCGCGATATATGCGATGCTAACAGAACAGCTCTCGCGCCGCACATATCTGCGTTCGGCGAGTTGCATGCTGGCCTTGCAAATATCCCAGTGAGCGGCGCATTTTGGACAGTTTCTACAAGTGATTTTTGACCCGGGTCGTAGGATACGGAAAAAGGGAAAGTTTTACAGTCAATTGCTAGTGTTATACAAGCGCTTCCTGCGGAAGAAGAGATTGCTCCTGTGGAGGTGAGTCCAATGTTACTCTGTGACCTGACGATACTAACTTTGGGTGATCAGGCAATAGTGAACCCCGTAGTAGCGAAGCTATACCAAGCTCTGCAATCGTCTGCCCAGGTACGGCAGAAAGCTCGAAATTCAAAATACACCACTCATATCGCTGTCAGCTTCCGGACGAAACTCGCGCCCTGGTTTATCAACAATTGCAAATCATCACGGGAGTTGCTCGAGGACTCACGCGCACCAACGACTCACTCCTCATCTTTGATGACTCGCCTGACATCAGAGAAGAATTGGAGCGTATGAAGCGTGCAAGAGATGACCCTCGGACCATCCATCTGCGGGAGAGCATATTGGACGCTATTAGAAGGACTGTAGCACTTTGGTCAACGGATGCCACTATTAGCTATGTAAGCTTTGTTTTCCTTCATGCGCGACGCTCTCCTAACGAACTCTAAGGCATTGAGCGAGTTAATCAAGGCTGTAACTTCGCTACCCTCGGATGTTACCCTTCTATCACTATCACCCGGGCCCCTCCTCGAGCTAATCTGTGTGGCGTCTCAAAAACAGTTGACAGCGGTCTGGCTGAGCTTGGCAACTATGCTCGTAGTACAGCTCAACCCTCCTTCTCTCTTGCCGACAACGTTCAAAACGCTGCCTACATCCGAAGCTCATGCTGTCGTCCTCAATGTGTTGCTGTCTTTGCTTCAGACGTCGTTAGCCTTCCTTAGACAACCAGGGTCCATGAACGAAGTAGGTGGGAGACTCTGTGACAATCAGTAGCCGCTAATCAATCTTGCTAGAACCCTGAGATTGTCCAAACGTTCTTTAGCTCCTTAGAAACGGTCAGTACCAAACGCCTACACTACGGCGTCCCAGCCTGTTGAACATCGTCATCGTATAGATCGCGCTGCATTTCGTTTCCGTATTTCATCAACTGCCTCCACAACTTTCTGATGCGCTAATGCAATGTGCCATCGGGTCACTGGCCCTGCAAGAGCGATATGCATTGGTTGCCTCATGCACCTTTCTTGTACGCTGTTTGATTTTCCTCGTTCTATGTCTGCTCTTCAATTGCATTGGTTTCAGGCTACTATGATCAATCGGACGGCAGCGGCAGAAGGATTGGAGGAAGCGAAAAACGTCTTTGCTCAGAAGCATGGCAAAAACATTATGCATTCGATTCTTAGCGGCTTCGCGGGGGTTGCGCCTCGCACTGCAACACCCAACCTCATTGAGTTGCTCTCGACAATGCTCACTCGTTTCCCACTTCAGAGCAAGGAATGGATCAATGAAATTTTGTACTCTGTGAGTTCGATTGGATATCTTGCTATTTGCTCGGAGAGCTGATTTTATTCTATCAGCCGGACTTCATGCCGTCAAAGGCGACTAGTGAAGCAAAGGAAAAGTTTGTCAAGACGATTTTCAGGTCAGTAGACCATGCTTTGATGATTTTGGTGCAAACTTTAACAATCTATGCATAGCTCTCGATCTCTGCGACGCACAAGAGAGGCTGCACAGCAATTCATTCTCGTGGCAAGAGGTCTCGAAGGCTCGAGTTTCGGCTATTCATCCGTCGCGATGTAATCGCAATTGGCACTGTAGACCGTTCGTGCGGACTGGGACAACGCGTGGACATAACTCTAGTTTATAATTGCCACTATTCACACGCACGTAATTCATGCAAGCCAGTTGTGCCATCAGAACAACAACACGCCAATAAGCAGCCTACTTGGTACAGAACTCGCATGGCAGGGAGAGAGCAATCTAATACGACGAATTACAAGCTCAGACTTCAGGAAGAACGATTATAATGACAATTCCCACAGAGCTGACTCTATCTATGACTGGCAACATCGTCAGATCCAGAAAGCTTCACATTCGAAATGCTGTGTATCCTCTCTTTCAGAACGCCGCGCGCGTACTGCTCTTGATCGGTCAGCACCTCAGACTGTGAACTCGCCGTTCTGGATAACGACGACATCACCGAATGCGCCGAGGTAGAGAGGGCACGGTGACGTCTCCAGCCCGATGCTTCGACGGATTCTGCAGTCACCTGAGCGTCGTCGAGGTCATTTCCCTGGAAGGCATGTTGCAGCGAGGACAAAGAGCCAGACTGGGAAGTGGGTATCTGAGGTAACCCGAAGCCAGATATCGGCAGAGCGGGCTCGGTGCAAGACGCGCTAGCAGTAGAATAGACGCTGCTTGCTCGTGAGAGGGTTCCACAGTGGCGATCTCGGTTCTTGACGATAGCTAGGGGAGGTACTGAGAGATCGGAGCTGCGGTCGCGTCGGTTGTACGCTGCCTCAGCATGCCATGCAGACGGATCTTTGTTGGAACCATGGACGCTATGTCCGGAAGTAGAGTTATGTCGACTGATTGCGCTCTGTGACTGGACCGAATTTTGCCTCGATAAAACTTGTTGCCGCGACGACGCCTGGCCAACTCTCGTGGGCTCAACGGTGTATTTATCACCGCTGGGCGTCGTGCTTGAACTGCCGCTAACCACAGCCTGGAATGCATGCATGATGTTGGATTTCCAGGATGAAACCCAGCTATCTGGCGGTTGGGCCCTAGTGGTCGGTCCTTGAGAGTGCATATCGCTCGAAAAGTAATACGGGTCGCTTTTCTCGTCGATAGAGGCAAGGGCAAAGGCGGATTCACCAGAGTCGGCGCGCAACGACGGCCAGGGCTGCTTCAGCATGGCAAAGTCGTCCAGTGATGGGTTCGGTCCTTCTGTGCTGGACGGGTGACCTGTTAGCGTCATACCCAGGCGGGACGTCGCACGGCTATCTCCAGGAACGTAGTTGGCGACTCTCAGCGTACCCATGTCGGGTGCTAGATCAGGAACGCTCTTGTGGAGATCGCCCGTCAATCGATATGGGCTCTGAGGCATGGGGATGTAGTGCGTGCCATGCATGATCTCGTCTCTTCCCACTAATTCAGGAGGTAAAGTGAGGACTGAATGAAGACTTGGCGCTTCTCCTTCGCTCTCTTCGTCTTTCTCGTAGCTTGATAACACTCCGTGGACACTCTCGAGGTGTTGATCGCCGTTGTCCCAAGGCCACGCAGTCCTCTTGCTGATGTTTCGACGACGCGACCGAGCACGTATCCTGACGAACCAGGCAACGATCGCAATCAAGAAGGCGGCCACGGCCACGGCCCCAAACGCAATAGCCACACTCGTGTTTGTTCCGTGTTTGGCTCCGGAAATCGATGGACTTGTTGATGCTGCAGGAGGAAATGCCATGCTACTGCCCGACAGAATTGCCGTGCTGGAGGCTTGTGAGGGCGTTGTCGGAGCGGCTGCAGAGAAATCGACGGATGATGTCAGTAACATAGAGTTGAACGATGATATCGTCGAGGAGGGTAGACTCGAGCTAGAAGGCGTGGATTGTGCAGTGACAACTGCAGCCGAGGGAACAGCAGGTGAAGGTATTATGGGCTGAGTTTCTGATGGCAGAGGACCTGTTGCCAAGATGCCTTGCGCAGACACCCCGGATGCAGCTGGTATTGCTGGAACAACGGAGGTAGGCGTGAAGCTCACTACCTATTATCATGTCAGCTTCACGGTGCTTTGTGAATGTAACGACACATACCACGGGGTACTTTGGTAAATCCATCGCTGGTCCCGATGAGGCATGTACAACGTTGCCGGGATCTACAGGGATCCGACCTATTATAGGCTCTGGTATGGCGGGATTAATGTCACCAGTAGCGTGGGCCTCCACTAGTTCACCTCCAGGACCTATGATGAGAGCGTCATTGCGAAGATGTAGAGCGGAACGAGCGAATTTGCGCAGAGGCTGTCTTGTGTGATGCGGAGCAACCATAGCGTAGAAAGCAGGACAAAACACGCGCCAGGCGAAGTGAGATGGAGAGCAGCCAGTGCACGACGACTAGCGTAGAGTAAGTAGTAGGAGCCGGCCTTAGGAACGGGAACAAAAGCTGCGAGCGTGGAGATGTCCACATAGGTCGCGGCTGGCTGACACTTTGTGCGTCGTCAGCCTTCGATGCAATGGCTATTTGCATGCGTGTGTAGCGGCGCGAGACTCGAGTGAGCAACTTGTCAGTAAAACCGCCGTGTTCCTCAGCACTCATGGCAGGGTGTGTCCTTGAAACTGCTAACACTTAGTAAGTAACTTTGGCCATTGCAATGTCAGTGTATTATTAGATCGTATGCATATCGCTCGGCTTTGGGTTTTGTGAGAGATCAAGTACCTTGTAACAGTGAAGAGCTACAGCAAATTGTCAGTCAGTGTCAGCCACAGAACGTCGCGATCCCGCCTTGATGCGCCGTGACAATGCTTATGTAATCCCGACGTCGGCCAATTGCGGGAGGATCTCGACTAGCGCCAACGTACCTAACACCGACTCTTCCTCCACCACCTTTCACTATGCTTGCAGCAAGGACGTCTGCGGTGCGCAGCGCGTCACGAATTGCGCGTAACTTTGCTACGGTTGTTGATTCTGCTGGCGTCAAAGTTGCCTCGGTCGACAATGGCGAGGCTACCTCCTCCGTAACGTTCCTCGTCAAAGCCGGCAGTCGATTTGAAAACAAGCCTGGTGTTGCTCATGCCCTTCAAAACTTTGCTTTCAAGGTACTGAAATATCTTGATCTATCTGGCGTACCTGCTGATATTGGCTACAGAGTACCAGCAAGCGTTCAGGACTGGCCACCGTCCGGGCTACGGAGTTGTACGGAGGAGTTCTGTCCTCAGCATTGTCAAGAGAGCACTTGGCACTGACTGCCGAGTTCTTGAGAGGCGACGAGTAAGTCACAAGCTCGCTACTGCTGCTCACAGTACCTCAAACAATAGCCAGGGAATACTTTGTTGATGTTCTCTCCTCCTTCATTACGAGCGCCAAATTTACACGGCACGAACTGCTCGAATTCGTTGCTCCCCTTTGCGCGTCCGAGTCCACCGCTGCATTTTCCAATCCTGCTACACGTGCCGTCGAGCTCGCTCATGGACTTGCTTTCCGCAATGGCCTCGGTGCGCCGCTGCTGGCGACGGAGCACGGTCATGTTGACGTCGACCTTGTCAAGTCCTACGCGTCCTCCGTATTCGGTAAGGGCAACATCGCGGTCCTCGGCACTGGTATCTCCCAAGAAGCTCTGACCAAGCTCGTTGAGAGGTCCCTTGGTTCCCTCTCCGCTGCTGCATCTCCCGCTACTACTCCAACCTCATACCACGGCGGCGAGACCCGTGTTGACTCGCATGGCGGAGCGCAAACGGTCTTCATTGGATTCGGCACCGCTGGCTCACCTTCTGCCGAACTCGCCGCTCTTGCGGCTCATCTCAATCCGCAGCCTTCTGTGAAGTGGTCTGAGGGCTTGTCACCCCTCGCTTCCAGCATTCCTCAGGGATCATCCGTTCAGACCGTCTTCCTTCCATACTCGGACGCGACACTTTTTGGTCTGCTAGTGCAAGGTGAAACTGCAGAGGATGTCAAAGTTGCTGGGAAAGCTGCCGTTGCTGCATTGAAGGAGGCAAGCAACGTCAAGGCAGAGGACTTGAAGAAGGCAGTCGCGAAGGCGAAATTCGCTGTTGCAAGCTCTACCGACAGTCGCAGTGGCCTAGTGTCGGTTTTGGGTAGCAAGGTATGTTCTACGTGGTTTTCTTCGTTTCTACCAGGCTTCTTATTTCGAATTTGCACAGGTGCTTGCTGGTGCTTCCGCTTCTCTCAACGAGTCTATATCAGCGCTTGAGAAGGTCGATGCATCTGCGTTCGCCAAGGTATGATTAGCTCCTCGATGCAATGGAGCTCAATTGCTAAGATTGAACTTCACAGGCTACATCGTCGCTCCTCAAGGCAAAACCGACTTACGTTGCCGTTGGGGACGTCAAGGCACTGCCATACGCAGATGATCTCGGGCTATAAATCCCTCTTTCTTCTAGACTAGATCATGTTTGTTCGTTCTACCTGAAAATGAACGTTGTCATCTGTTGCATCACTAAGATGCCACGCAAATCTCAAGTACGCATCTTCATATCTTTGCGATGACATCCTCAGGCCGAAGCGTCCACTTATGAGCGCCAGGTTCCTGGTATGTATACTCGTGCTGGTTTGATGGCATGGCATAAGGCATAATTTGCATTGAGCATCAGGATACTAGCATAGGACAATACATGTTTGACAGCGCAACCCGGAGCAAGGCTTGTTCAAGCACGAACCCTGCGAGCACGGAGGGTGAAGTACTTGCACACCATTCCACGAACCTCGTACATCTCGCGAATGAAGCCACGCACCATGGCTTGAACATCGGCAGGGCGCATACCTACTTCAATCATCATCACTTCCATCGAGAGCGCGTACCGGACGAGGTTCTCCCTAAACCAGTATCCGATGTACCGCAGCTCGGGGTCGTTGTGCCAGTCTCCGACAGGCATCTCAAATACGCGAGGTTTGACACGTTCGAAGTGGCCTGAATCCTGGACGATGGTGGCGATTTGACGGGCGACAGGGGTGATTGAGCGACAGGCGAGGGCGCGCTGGACTGTTTGGTAGAAGTGGCATGCGTGGGGGGTGTGCACGGCGGGGTTCATGCCGTCTCGCATCTCGGCCGAGCGACCCCACTCGCCTGCTAGGAAGAGTCCACCAGGACGGAGGACTCTGGCGACTTGGTCGACTACGCCGGGGTAATCGTAGACCTGAGCGATGCATTGGAAATGGGGAAAGAAGGGAGTCATTTACATGCTAGTGGGGTGTTTGAGGGACAAGAAGGAGGGGAGGGAATCCTTACCGCCATTGAGATTGATCTGGCGTGGACGAGATCGTACGTGCCGTTGTCGTACCTGAACGGCTGGTTGACGTCTGCCATCTCGAAGCGGACGTTGTCGGGGGGACGACGGGTGGCGATGGGCACTGGAAGGGAGGGGGTTAGATGTGGTCAATGGCGGGGTTCGGGATGGGGAGATGGCTGTGGAGAAACATACCGATGTCAAGTCCATCGAACTTCACGTGGGGAAAGTCGTGAGCCATGTCAAGGACCCTGAGAGGATGTGCTCGATGAATGTGTTGAAGATGGGTCCAGAGGAGCGTGCCACATACCACTGCCCTGTCCCCGTGCAAAGATCTAAAGCACGCCTCTGCGCCCCAGCCCGTTGGCGAAGCACCTTTGGAACTGGGCCTCGATAGTGAGCTTTGAGGAGCATGCGCAACAAAGCATGCTGCGCGTTGAGTCTCTGATTGAGAGTGATCAAGTTATAATGTCAGGCGGTCTTCGTGTGTGAAGTGCAGAGAGATGCGCACTTGCTGCTCGGACGTATCCACAGGCAGAGGATACGGCGATGTACCATGAGAATGGAAGAGATGGCCGTTCCGCTCCTGAAAGTAGGAGGGGAACTCCGTCTGGTCTAATTCTGTGATTTCGGAGGAGGTGTCAGAGACGTCAGACCGAACAGACGCGTCCCCATCAGAATCGCGCGCGCGGTCAGAGTCAGAGCTGTCCATGGGGTCGCGAGGGGAATACTGGATGGCCATGGATGGAGAGTCGAGAGAGGTGCTGGAGCGGGGATCCTTGAAGGGCAAGAAGGGCGGAGGTTCAGAGACACGCCCTTGATACCCTTGAGGCGGACTGCTGAGCAGAGGTATCAGAACTCCGACGACAATTGAGAGCGCGACCACCGCACATCACGGCGCGATTGTCTCTGGTGTGCTGCGATGACTCAGGGGGCGAGGATGGGGGTGTTGGCACTTACCGGGAGAGTACTAGCACTCACTAGCGTTCTGTGTGCAATGTTTCAGTTGGGTGGTGTTGGGAGAATCCAAGGTGGAAGAGGGTCGAGGAGGACACGAAAGACGGCTGTGGTCGTGAAATACCTCTGCCAGAAATGGAACAAGACTCTTGCGAACGGGGCGAGTTGGTGGGTACGAGCAGGAGAGAGGCCCAAGGACGGCCCATCCGATTGGTTAGATGGTGGTCTTGTCATGGGGAGAACAAAACAGGGATCCCTTTAGACTGGTCCAACTGGTGGCGGCAGACCAGAAGTCCGCGAAATTGGAAGTCAGACTCATGGGCTCTTTTTAACGACCATCTCCAGATGGTCGCGAGGGGGCATAATGACCGTCAGGGGGGGTGAGTGAGAGTTCCAGCGAGTCGCAATCCGCATGCACCGCACCCGTTCATCACACAAATCAGGGCTGGAGAGAAGGGAAAGACATGGGAAACCATGCACAGAGAATACATAATACGTGAGACTGATGGTGATATTTGTTCTAGCGTATTCTCGGTCTGGAATCTTGGCGGTCCCGAGGCGAGGACAGCCACGGATACCATGGCCACGCACAACACACGAGGCAGAGTGCGCACACTACTGGTGTGGGTCCTTGTTTGACAGTATTTTGGCGCATTCAAGGAGCGTCTCACGCCTGTTGCTGCCAGATGTTCCAAACACCTGCGCAATGTCAACACGCTCTGCAAACGTTTCTTGCCTTGCCCGTGGCACTTTAGGACCATCTTCACATGAGTAAGGAGTCCTTCCTCCCGCGCTTCAGTTGCTGATGTTCAAGGTAAGCCTGTATCTCCAAGTTCTCTCGACAAGAAGGGAGGCTCACACAGCCAAAGAGCTGCAGAGAGTACGTATTGGGATCTTGTCATCTTGCTTTACGTCCAATTCCCAGACAGGGCCAGGCATTGTGGCCATATCGTGGCGACAACAGACGAGTCAGTGCCGTGGGAATACCCGAGCATTCTCAAAAAGGCAGTTGCGGCCATTCGGAACTGTGGCTCTCGCTCGCTCTGGCCTCTTCGACCTCGACAACTACCTCCACCTCTTTTTGGCATGCAACCTGCACGACTCTCACGATTCTTTTCCGAGCTAGAGCAGCGGATGAATGCGCCGGACGAATCGCGAGATGAATTCATCGCGAGGCTTCAGACGCGCATACAGTGAGCATAATCCCTACTGCGAGTGCCTCGCTATGCACTCATGTGACGATTCGGGCTCTTCAGTAGCCCAAAACACTCCGAGTCAAGGTCTTTCACACACTATGAATCAACATCAGAGTTGCCCGTAGAGCACCAGAAGACTCGCCACTCCCATTTTGAGCCTACAGGGGCGTCGGAGGGCAAAGAATCACAAGCAGTCATCCCCCAGCAACAACTGTCTATGAGCCCTTCTCCCCTCAATTCGGAAAGGTGCGCCACGCTGCTTGACTGCATCTTTTGCACCTCACCCTTCCGATATCAGTGTGAAGCGCAAGTCGCGGGCCCCTGACCACGAGCCTGGACTGACCAAGGAAGCCGCTCGCCCTGGGAAGAGACCACGACATCAGCTACGTGAGGACGGGCTCTCAGACCAACCGGCGACATATTCCGCGGCACAGCCCGTATCAGGCATCCGTCAACTTGACAAGCAGTGCGTCTCTTCATGTTCAACGATACGCACGCCCTGACTTTTCTTATAGAGCGGAGGGCACTGGTACAACAGGTCGGCTTGATACGACACGACTGCGGAATGCTACGCAGGGTCATGACACCACGTTGTCTTCTCGCGCTGCGGCACCTGAGAATTCGAAGGACCCGCCGCGATCAAGAGGAGTTGAAATTGGTCTGGCCACGAAAATTAAAGAAACGCCAGCTCACAACTCCGACGGTGACACCGGTGTGAAGAAGCTCAAAGCCACGCGTACCCGAGGGCCTGTGGTGGACCCTGGTAAATGTGCAATCCCAGGATCAGATCTACCTGGTAAAAACGCTGCGTCATCTTCTAAGCCTCGTGTTACTGCTGCGTCTTCAAAGATAGCTTCCGGAAGCAAGCACGACCCGGAGAGCAGCAAATTATCTGGGCAAGCTAGCAAAGTTGCCAGAGCAGCACCTGTCAAGATCACAAACCCGTTCACCAAACCGCCACTTGTTATCCCGCGCTATAGTGAGATCAAGAGAACGTACAAGGACGGCAGACCGAAGGCACCTGTGGATATTAATCTTGCAACGCAAAGCGTCCGAGAGAAACGCCGTAAGATTGAGGACAAGACGCTATGTGATACGGGATGCATCGAGATGGATGACTTCATTGATCGGCTATACGTATTTTACGACGACGAGGAAATGCAGCGGCGGAGCAAAAAGTTTAAGTTCCTCGATGGTCTTGTTGTGTTCTTGTGTCCGAGTGAGACCATGGAAATTGGTATGAACGCGCGGAAGAAGCTGCAACATGTGAGTAACATTGTCATTACCTCAGTTTGGGCAAAGATCTAAAGTAGAATATCGTCACTGCTCATTCATAGCTGGTAGCTCACGGTGCAACTGTTGTTGCGACTTTCGACGCGGAACGAGTTACACACATAGTCGTACATGAGGGCGTTAAAAAGCCAGAACAACTCCTCTTACGCACGGGTCTCAAGAGCCTTGATGAGATTCCAAAGCAGATTCCCATATTGCGATGGCGGTGGGTAGAGGAAAGTACGAAGAAGCGAGTGCTTGCACCCGTACATGAATACCCTGCATTCAAAACTCGCATCACGTACCCCCCTGGTTATGTCCCACCGCCAGAAAAGCCCGAAACACCTGCCAAGACGCCCGCAGCCAGGGCCGACACAAGGCTCGTCACGTCAATGCGGACGCAACAGACTGATCCTGAGGATTCGAACGACAGCGGCGACGAAAAGATCAGGTGCGGTACTGTTGCTCAATGCCTGTTCACTTAGTCTCGCAGTTCTATGATTGCTTACGTTTGAGTTGATGTTTAGCGATTGGGCAGAGCTAGAACAGCGGGTCCCACAAGCTAACCCTTTAACCCTGAAGAACGGCAAACTGGACCCTCTGGCTGAATTCTACGACGAGGCGCGGGATGCGATAGATATCGAGGTGAGGCCTTTTGTCTTTTCTCGTCTTTCAAGACGCCGCTAAACCTCCGTGTATTAGTATTTGCGTGGACAGGGAGGGGCAGAAAGTGTATCCTCTGGCGAAGAAGAAGAGGGCAGCGAGCCTCGTGGTCCAAGTGAGGCTGCACAGAATGGGGTACGAAGCTTCATTTTTAGGGCTCGAATTGTGATAACAAGACAGAGTTGCTAATACTGTTCCCATCTCGGCGACATGTTCTAGGGCTTTCAATGCGACAAAAAGCCGGAGGCCAAGCGACGACAGAGCTGTCCTAATCAGGACATCATAGACACGGTGAGATTAATGGTTCCGCTGTATGAGCTGATGAATCTGATTCGTTGGATTGTGGGATCAGCTTGCTGAGCTCAAGGCTTTGCACGAAGCGAAGGCGACACCGGAGGACAAGTGGCGTGTGTATGCGTACCAGAAGAGTGAGCGGGCTGCCACTGTGTCCGTGTTATCTATATCAGACTGAACAAGCTGATGCGTCTTTGACGTAGTGCTAGGGCCCATTCGTTCATTCAAGAAGCGCATCGAATCAGAAGAGGAAGCGAGAAGCATCAGTGGCGTAGGCGACAAAACTGCGAAGAAGGTCGGTGCTGCGTCTCATGATACCAGAAGATCTACCTCTCACGAACTCGCCGTTGTCTTTTTAGATTATGGAGATCATAAAGACAGGCAGTTTGAGACGTATCTCTTATGAACGAACACAGGATGTATACGTTGTCATGGCCTTTCAGGGCATCTACGGCGTAGGCGAGTCATTGTCAGTACAACCTCCCAGCGTAAACAGGCTGAATGATATCTTCAGGGCAAAAGACGGCATATCAGTGGTATGTGAACGGTTGCCGCTCGTTGGATGACGTCAAGGAAGGCAAATTCGGCGTCCGGCTATCCTCTGCCCAACAAATCGGTCTAAAATTCTACGACGGTAACGCCAGCACTATTTTTACGGATTGCTACTTATTAACGCAGTCTTACCATAGACATCAATTCTCGCATGCCCCGCAACGAAGCCAAAGAGATTTTCGGAATCATCAAAGAAATTGGTGGGTGTTTTAGCTCTCTCACCATGTGAGTCACTGCTGACGGGGGCTGAACAGCGTTACGAATGGACCCGCATTTGTTCATAGAAATCATGGGTAGTTATCGGAGGCGAGTGTTCATTTTTTGTACATATGGCCCAAATTATCGACTGATCTATCGATGGCATCAGGGGAAAGGATACCTGCGGCGACATTGATATTCTCATCACTCGTCCAACGTCTGACGGCAAAACGCACGTTGGTGGGTTCCTCATCAAAAGACTTTACCACAACGGCGGGTGTACTAATGTCATGTAGGTTTACTTGCTCGTCTTATTGACGACCTACATGGACGTAATGTCATAACTGAGCATTTGTCTATTCCGGAAAACTGGAACGACCTTGAGCTGTCTTATCGAGGGTTGTGCCGACGTGACGGGATGGGAAAACGCAGGCGTATTGGTATGTGTATGTTCAATACACCAGGAACGCAACGCGGTATTGACCGGACAATGTCGTCTGCAGATTTTTTGACCGTACCATACGAGTCAAGAGGCGCAGCTTTGTTATACTATACGGTGAGCGGCCATTATGTCTTCATTCAACTTTCAAGCTTATGTTTCCTCGTGTGACAGGGAGACGACATAGTGGGTTCAGAGTCGTGGGTCGTTTGATGAGCCTCATTGATTGAATAATCTGTTTTACAGTTTAATCGCTCGATGCGGCTGAAAGCCAACAAGATGGGCTACTCCTTGAACCAGCGGGGCTTGTATAAAGATGTCATTCGTGATCCTACTCACCGCCAGAAGAAGCTCAGCAACGGTATGTCATGGCAGGCGACCGTTGGTATATTCGGCTCTGCTGACGTGTGAGATCCTCGGTACTTAGGAACAGTACTTGCCTCCGAGACTGAGCAGGAGATTTTTCACATTCTCGGTGAGTTACTATGTCGAGCGGTATTAGACAAGTAGACTGACTCATCTATGTGTCGCGATCAGGAGTTCCGTGGCAGGAGCCTCATGAACGAGTCCGTCACTAGGTAACCAAGGCCTGACATTTGTATCAAATAGCTCTCCATTGTAACTTAGTACTGTCAACCAGTATTATGTAGTTCACCGACTCAGAGTTGAGGCGACTTGGGGTCCTTTATTCAAGGCTTCTTGGGGCTTCTCGGACTTATAACATTAGCTCATTGTATGTATGTAGCCTGTTTCTTGCAATAATGTAGGCAGCACCGAAAGAAATGGCTACGAAAAGATGATTTTGACCGCTCCGTAGGCGCCCGTCCGACAGATTGATCGATGTTTCCACGTGTCTTGAGATTTTTCAGATTCGAAAGCTATCGTCTCCATCTTTCTCTTCAACTGCAACCTCCACCTCTTTCCTACTCATTCTCTCTCTGCTTCAAACAAAATGTCTCTTGGAACACTCTGGACAATTCCTCAACAGGCGCAGGGCAAGCGCGTAAGTCACATTGCATCGTACAGAATGATTCAGATGAAAACCGAGTCTCGCAGATCCGTGCAGTTGCTGCGTTTGCGGGTTTGAAGCTTGACTTGCCAGAGTCCTACACTCACTTCGAGGACAACAAGAAGCCAGAATTCCTTGCAAAGTTTCCCCATGGCAAGATTCCGGCTCTCGAAACCAAGGATGGTTTCCACCTCTTCGAGACCTCTGCCATCGCGCGTTACGGTGAGTACAGCTTTCGTTTGTTATAATTGTCTGGAGGAGCGACATCGACGATGTCGCTCCTCCTCATGAGAGCGAGCGTGATGAGAAACATTCACTATCAGTTATCCCTGTCTTAACCACCATGTCGAGACTTTAACCAGATTCTGACTCGCCCATCATATTTTCTTCTGAAGACGGTTTGCTGACTCCGTTTTCACAAAGTTGCATCGCTTGCACCAAATTCTGGCCTCCTTCCATCCGATCCCAAGGCCGCCGCCCTTGTAGACCAATGGATTTCAGTTGCTGATAGCGAGATCGGAGCACCTACTAACACAGCCAACCTGCTTTGTCTCGGGATTCTGCAATACACCAAGCCTGTGAGTTGCCGTCGGGAACAAATATCGATCACATGTGCTGACTTGGAATATAACAGTTGCACACAGCCTTCGTTGAGCGCGCTCTTCGCGGGTTGACCACCGTAGAATCCCACCTTTCTACTCGTACATTCCTTGTCGGCGAACGTATCAGCCTTGCGGATATTACCCTTGCGTCCGTCTTCATTAACGCCAACCGTGTCGTATTGGACGCGGAGCTGCGCAAAAAATTCCCCAATGTTATCCGCCATGCCGAGACTATTGTGAACCAACCTTCGTTGAAGGATATCTTCGGTCCGATTGAGTATCCTGAGAAGGCTCTTCAGTTCGTTCCCCCTGCCAAGGAGAAGAAGGAGGCCAAACCTGCTCCCGCCCCCGCACCCAAAGCCGAGAAGAAGCCCAAGAAGAAAGTGGAGGAGGAGGAAGAAGAAGAAGACGATGACCTCGTTCCCAAGGAGGAGCCCAAGGCCAAGAACCCTCTTGACCTGCTCCCCAAGTCAACGTTCAACCTTGAGGACTGGAAGCGCGCGTACTCCAACAAGGAGACCCGTGGCCCAGGTGGATCTTTAGAATGGTTCTACCAGAAGTGAGTGATCTCTGTTGTATGACTACACGCACGTTCTGAACTTCCCTCCAGCTTCGACAAGGAGGGCTTCTCCGTCTGGCGCGTAGACTACAAGTACAACGACGAGCTGACGGCCATTTTCATGTCGTCGAACCTCATAGGCGGTTTCTTCAACCGTCTCGAGGCGGCGCGCAAGTATTTGTTCGGCTCAATGGGTGTCCTCGGGGAGTCGAACAACTCCGTCATCAGCGGTGCGCTCGTCGCACGCGGACAGGAGATCCAGCCTGTTGTTGATTGCGCTCCTGACTGGGAGTCTTACAGCTTCAAGAAGCTCGACCTTGACAACCCTGACGACAAGGCCTTCTTCGAGGCTGCCAACGCCTGGGACCTTGAGATCGATGGCAAGAAGTGGGCCGATGGCAAGAACGTGAGTACCGTGCGTTGTACCATCGAAGGTCTCGTCGCTAACTGCTGTCGTTCTTTCAGTTCAAGTAAACGCAACGACCGTCGCTTGAACGTGCTTTATTCCACACCGTCACTGATCTCACGAGAGTTGTATCCATTCTTCACCTTAGCTCTGTCTCGATAGATTGTCGTCCTCCATTGTCTCGGTCCATTCCGTTCTGTATAAATTGTAGCAGAAGAAATGAAAACGGAATGCAGTGTATTGTTACGATGTGAACCTTGGGTGTTTGTATACACAGGTACTGACATCTATCCAATGTTTTATAGGGTAGGTGATAGACTGTCACGCACGCGTGCAGTCACAGTCTTGAGAGTAACACCACGGTCTTGGCAGCTGCAACGTTTTCGACATTGAACTGCCTACATATCAAACACACACTTGAATCTACAGACAGTACAACTAACCTTGGTGCAGCCTGGTCGCGGTAACCAGGTGCATCATGTCTTCCGCTACGTTCGAGATTGACTCAGAAAACATGGGCGTCGCATTGGCATATCTTGGCGAGACTATCACTGACTCCGGACGAACCAGACAGTCTGTTTGAGGACGAGCATCAACATTGCAACATGCCAGTGTTGGATAATAAATTGCTACAAAGCTCGTTGCTTACTCCAAACTGTACTCGTTCAAGGAATCGCCAGAGATGACTCACGGCCATTTTCACTTTTGGGAGGCATGTGTAGGATGAGATTGCTGCTTATGATAGGAAGAGCGAGTGGGACGTTGTCGTCGTCGTATCATAAGTACTACATAGGATCGATAATCGCAAGTGCTGAGTGCTGAAGCGCCTGGCGGAAATACACTTTTGTGTACGAAAGAATTCCACAGCCGCACCGTCATAGATGTCGGGAGCTACAG
The DNA here is from genome assembly GCA_022592445.1 of Cytidiella melzeri. Classification (NCBI taxonomy): domain Eukaryota; kingdom Fungi; phylum Basidiomycota; class Agaricomycetes; order Polyporales; family Irpicaceae; genus Cytidiella; species Cytidiella melzeri. The sequence continues at coordinate 21,453 of JABYQR010000220.1, read as the reverse complement.
CGCTGAAGTTGCACAGTTTGCTAGGAACATCTACAGGTACACTACTCAACATCCACCACCTCAATGATTCTATGTAGTGTTTAGCAATTTCGGTATGGGTCCGGTTCACCACTTTTCATACACTGGTTATGGAGCCATTTGTCGAACGCATAAATACCCCCGTAGGCGGCAGCCATGGTGCCAACGACAATGGCTGCCTCTCCCATTGTAGGACCGCGGTGCTTGTCGCGATCGACACTATCAATGACTTTTTTTCCCGAACTCTCGAGGGCATTCTGGCGGGTGCGCAGAGACGTGGGGCTGTCGAAACCAAAACAAAATAAGGCCTGCGAATATACGCACGAGCAGAGTGAGCTCACTTGGTTGCAAATTGCGAGTCTTCCACAGTGGGTGTACGAACTAGCACCGCGGGGCGTCCGCGCTTGCCTTTACTGGTGCCGGCATTCTGGTTGCTCATGCTCGGCACGTTGGCGGATGGGCCGCTATGCGCACCGTCCGAGACGTCTCTAGTAGAGGCGGAAAGATGTTGATAGGCGCAGAGCGCACGGGAAAAGCGGTTGCAACGAAAGTGAGAACGACAATGTAGAGCTGGAGGAAGCGCATGATGGTGAACGAATAAAGGGGTAGAAAGGCAATTGCGAGATGTTCAGGGAAGGTAGTGAGCTGCCATAAAGTCAGCGAGAGCTTTCACAATCACATAGTTGGGTATGAGACTCACCAACCAGTGCTAACTTGCTGGAACGAAGGAACAAAGGGAGACTCTCAGAGCTGTGGGAGAATCTGTGTGCGCAAGCATCGGAATTCATGCCAGAAGGAGTCCCTGAGTGTTGGTCTTGGCATCAGTATGGGTGCTGAAATGCAGTAAGGTTTGAAGCGAGTATGGGATGGCTGTGTAGAGGAGTTCTTATCGGACCCGCAATGAGAGCCTCACATCAGAGGGAATCAAGCTGGGTACAGGAACTAGAGGTCGTACATCCAACGATCTAGCACCGGTTCAGCGCCGCTGGCTTGTTTTGATGCCCTTTGGGGTCTCATTGTGGTTACGATAACAAGATTACTTGCTCCTGACGCGTCACAAAATAGCTGTGCAAATATCTTGACCCTGTAACAGAGGAGAGAGAGAGTTCAAAATGCCTAAAAGGTTGCCAGGTGATGCTTGGGCTTGATTGACACGTCCATAGCATCGACACTGTTGATTTTCTGGCCTAATTATCGCACCAGCGATGTCGAACACGGCTCCAACACTCGGTATTCTGGGGATCAAGCGGATACAAACAAGAATGATGCGAAAAACCTAAAATAACAACAGAGGTTGATGACGCCGTCGTGTGGCTCGGTGCCTGGGAGGGAGAGCGAAGGGGAAAAAGACGTGCGGAGCTGGACTAGCGTTGAGAGGAGGCAGATGCCCTAGGAAGGAGAGGTTGTCTGAGTTGAGGGTTTGGGTCAGTAAGCAATTATGTGTCCACCATCAGTTGGGCCACCATCAACAGTAGGAGTGATGCTCCTAGGTTGCGACTTGAGACTCGTTCGATTTCAGTGAGTGGATGAGTGAGTGAGAAATTCATTGGTACGCGAGAAAGATCATGATGAAGTCTGACAAGGGTTGAGATTGGCCTAGGACATCACATCTGTAAATTAATTCTACTCTAGATGAGCGGATTGTGGTTGTTTCTGTGGCGCACCATCAAGTTGCGCCCGACGCAGTATACCGCAACCAGAAATCCCTCAAAGTTGAAGATGCGTCCGGAGAACGTCCTCCATAAATTGGCCTCTTCCTGCTGCTGCTTCAGTCCAGCGAGGTTGCGCTTCCAGAGCTTCAACTTCTGCAATCACTTGCGTCGCGGTTCGCATGGTGTCTGTCACACATTGGCCTCGACGGAGGGTCCCAGTCACCCGCGGTCCCCCAACTTCTGTCTGCTCGCTGCGTCCCAAACAGGGTACAAAGTTTGTCAGACATGAGAAGCTGCCTTTCGGGGATGCAGCCTCTTGTTTCAGAATCTTCGCTAATCGTTCGGCGAAGTTGCCCCGAACTCGCTTGGGGCCGCTTTCTGAAGTACTTAATCATCTTTTGCCGGAGGAGGGCTAGATGATTTATCAGTATGAGCATAAACAATGCGAATTGCTGATTCGGAAAGTGTTACTGTGAGTTCCGGGATGGAAGGCATCGCCGTGCGGTATTGACGGCGCCGACTCGGACAGTCCGAGTGCGAATGTGCCTACGACTGTTTCGATCGGAGACAATAGCTGTAGTACCGGCCGTAGCGAGCATTGCAGGCCAAGGTATAAAGGAGAGGAGGGAGAGGAAGTTGCCGCCAGACCTGCCGCGTAAGGGGACGTGAGTAGAGACACGCGTGCAAAAACACAACAACATACCAGTTGCTGTCAGCCACCGTGGCTGAGATTGAGGCTGTACGCGACAGGAATATTGACCATGGTCAAGACGAGGAGTGTAGAGAGGGAGACTTTCCGATTCAACAAGCGTGTTGTATATGCATACACGGAAAGAAACGAATTAATGGTTATCATGCGTGATGATGTGTGGAAGGCCATGTAAAGTTCCTGCAGAGGTGTGAACATGGGAGCCTTCCCACTCGAGCCAAAGTCAACTAGGAAGAGCTGAGGCCTGGATGAAACTCACCATGTACCTCTGCGAAGAGACTTTGGCAGGGACTTGACGGAGTCTGGTATAGGACGACTTACTGACCGAGTGTGCAGGCTGTAGAGTGAAAGGTCCGTTCCATGCGGCTTCGGAGCGGTCGTCCAAGGCGATGGCAGTGTCTCCAACTCGACATCGATGTCTGTGCGAGCGCTGACGAGATGCATCTCTTGTACTTCCAACAAACCCTGCAAGTTGTGGTATAGACTTCGGAGAAGGTACTTTTCTGAGCTATATACTGTAACACAGCAACTATACAGCGTTGGTTAGTGATTATCAGTGTTCAGTAGTCGGAGAGCCCTACCTCATGAATAACATAAGCCGGAGAACTGCTTCAGTCATATGAGCTACTTGGTATCTTGCCTCACAGTGAGCGATGTACTTGAAGCTGATGTTGGTTAGCAGCTGCTTGGTTGAGCGTGAAGGAAGAAGGGTCACCGCGGTGTAAATTAGACGCCGTTTTGCGTTTTCAAAAGTTTTGCTTGTACAGTATTGTCCAAGGTGGTAAGCTACATAAATCACAGTACTAGGAGGTAGCTGATATAATAAATCTCCTCTCATAAAATGTGCTACTCTAGTCACAAAAACGGTGAGTGCTATTTGATGATACGAATTACTGCAAGACAGGACTCTTGGTATTTTCTGGAAAAGAGGCAACGCAGACTTATGCCGTAGCAATGTTGGTCGAGTCCTCAAAGTCCAAGCTGGCGCCCTCATACTCGTCTTGGATGACTGCCCAGATGTACTCCACAGGTGTCGCATAGGTGATGCCGGAGGGCTCGGTGTTGCCAGTCCCACTGGTGATCAACGCAACTAATCGGCGGTGAGCATCGACAACGAGCGATCCGGAGTCACCCTCCTTGGAGAAAAGTGCTGGATACGACTTATTGTATCTATGCGGAAGAATTGCTGCTTCGATCGAGTCAATGTAGCCTGAGATGTTGTACTTGCGGTTGTGGGACATGTACTTTGAGAGTGTTCCAAAGGTGGTGCCGGTGGCGGATCCGCGTTTGAGGACACGGCGGGGCACGAACGATTGGTCAATGTTCTTGCTGCGTGGGTTGTTGATGTCGGCGGCGGTTAAGATACCTCGCAGGTGGAGGAGACCGTCAAAGGGATACCAGAACTCCGAGGGGACCTCAACTCTATCATACAAGCCAGCACGGACCTTGTCGTTAGACTCAGACAGAGTGGTGCCAAGGGCTGTTAAATATAATCAGCAACGTCTCCTCAAACATAAGCAAAACGGCAAGTGCCTCGTAAGGTCCACAATCCTGAATAACACACTAGAGTGAAGGATCATACGCACCAAGGCTTACGACGTTGCCGGCGTAATTCTTGAACTTCTTCTTGTCCAGCTTGATGACGCAAAAGTCCCTCATGTAGCGGTGGGGAGAGACAGCGGTATTGATTGACGGGGCCCAATGGACATAACCAATGATGCGATCCTCGGGGTTGCGCCAATGCTCCCGAATGTTCTGATAAAATCCATTGAGTGTGACAATGTTGGCACGAGCCGTCGTCATCTCGCACTCGATGGACTTCAGCGACTGTGCACTGTCCAGTGCCTCGGGGCTACCGTCTTTTGCCTCTGCCTTCGCCTTCTTGTGATGCACAGCGCGCTTCTCGCAGCTGGCAACCGTGCAGTAGAGGTCACGAATATGCGCATGAATGGAAGCGCAATAGTTGTCAAAGGCGGGGCCCTCCATGACGACAACCTCCTTCCTGAGCCCAGCTTCGTGGATATGATCAAAATTGCACTTTATCGGAAAGAAAGAAAACAGGACAAACGTACCGACATGTCGATACTCGTCATTGCCCTCGTCATGATCGAATAATACATGGCGAGCGGTCACTGCGAACAAATCATTCCCGACCTTGAAGTAGAACCCGAGTGTCCCTTGCGTCTTCGCCCCGAGAGTAGAAATGGGCAAGCTGAGCGGGGTGGAGACGTTGTCCACAACCTGATATAGCGGGTCATGGTCTCCATCCGGGGGGCCATAGAGGGCTGGTCCACGCGAAAACTTGACGACAGACTCGCGGAAGGCAACATCGACACCGCTGATGTTGTGCTGCTTGAGGATCTCGAGGATCTCAAGAGCCGCCTCGTAGGCGAGATCGGCGCTGAGAGTGTTCGGAAGGACGCCGATCCAGACAGTGGGAGGTGTGGTGTACCTAGCCCCATACCCGACGGGCTCGGTGACGGAATGGTTCTCGTTGACCCATGTAAAACAGACCAAATCAAGAGAAGAGTGTTTGATCGCTTTACTGTCTAGGAGCAGGACAATCTTATGGTAACTCTCAACTCGCGGAAATCTCTGCATGTCAAAACGGCCACCTACCAGGTCACGAACGACATCCCAGAGGCCATCCTTTCCAAGCTCATGATCTTCGTCGACGTGTGCAAGCTCCATACGACGCCCGCCGTGCTGATTTGGCTCGAAGAAGGCATCGGACGACGTCCGATAGACAAGTTTTGGAACTTGGCCACGGATGTTAAGGCCGATATAATATGCAGCAGCCTCGTACTTGGACACTTGGTGAGCAATTGGAACAGGATGTTCATCTTCACCGTCAGAGTCGGCGTCCACTGGGCTGCAAGTACCCCTGAGATTGACCGCATGCTCCTGCGCGAGTGCTTCAGTCTGGACGGCTGCAGCCGGACAATCTCGTGCTGAATAGAGACCAAGAAGGTCAGTATTGAGCAGTAGAAATGGAAAGAATGGAGACTCGCGGTTTTTATCAGACCACCAAAACATGGTGGTTGGAATGTAAGAGAGTGGGCACTTTCAGTATTGCGATCTCTAGTACGAGTCCGGTAGATCCAGTGCTTGTAGATTGCGCGCTTCGTTGGTTGAGCGCTTGTGTACACAGTTCAAATTGGGCCCGGCCGTTCATCCTCGTTGTTCAATTGTCGCCGTGCCCCGGTTGGCCTGACCTAGTCTCGTCCCCAGACATTCTGCCTGCGAGAGACAGAGGGGGAGCGAGAACGGTCGCGGAGCTCCTATAGACACTCGCTAGCGCTCCTGCTGTAAAAGGAAGGAAAAAAAGGAGTCTAGCAATCTGAGATATAGCACACCGCAAATCCCGGTGTGTGTCCGTTTTGGTCATTTCAAGTTTCTATGTGAAGCTGGCTGCCAGGTACGCGCTCCATTGAACTCCTAGCATTCGAGTGCATGTCTGACTTGGACTGTGTTCCACAATCCTCGACATCCCACTTCCCGACCCATACCTGCTTTCTCGGATGCGCTTCAAGCTTGAGGCCTGAGGCCTGATGACTCCAGCATCAGTGTTGTTATACCTTGAGATGTTTTGAAAAGCAGACACCGGTAGCATTCGCATATCAGGAGGCTACAATTTAACTCACAGGTGAACACGCTAACGCAAGGTATCTCACAGACACTCTCGAATCATACTGCAACGAGAGGCTGGGGCTCCAGTTATTGGAAAGGCGAATTGCAACGAATATGGAACGGGGCTGGAATCGAAACACGTCGTTTATGCTCCAGGTCGTTCAACCTGCGGTGATCTCACAGTCTAGCTCTGAACCTGTCCGACCCTCACGACATAGCTGCAGGGTAAACACTCGACAATCTCCTGCCCCTCACCATTTCGCGAGAGTTCAAGAGATTTGAAGACTACTTTCTCCTAGCACGTCGCGCCCGCAAGCTTGTACGTAGTCAATTTCCATGAAGTCCTCCGCGCATGTATTGTGCCATCTAACCCGTAGCACTGACAAGGGTGGCGACGCTCAGCTACACCTGTATGTCGTTCACATCGTGCCCGCCCTCGTGCACGACGTAGAGAAGGGGCTCACCGACTGAAAGATTTTGGGAATAGCCTGGACACGTATTTTCGACGTGTTCAGACAATACCTGCTTTCCCAGCGGGTTTGACAGCAATGAGCATCTCTGCGGGTATTGGGGAAGAGCAGCAGCCTACTGGCGTTAGTGTAGCAGGGCTGCGGGGTTGCGGGGATGTGGTTTTGAGAGTGGGTGAAGGAGTTGTTGGTCTCGTGGCAGGGTTTGTTGACTGAGGATGGTGTTCCGTCAGGATCATCGTTTTTTGTGCTTGCCTCGTCACTTGGTACTGGTTAAATAAGTCTGATCTGGAGGTTGTACGTACCGGCTGCTGGCCGCCAGCCAAAAAGGCCTGCTACCGCACACATTGAGAAGATGCCTTGAGAGTACAACTGCGTGTTTGGAATATGTACAGATGCAACATGATCAATACTTTCGCAAAACAGAGTATAATTCCACTGTGCGCAAAACGTAAACAACAAGGGAGGATAGTAGATGTCGAACTATACTCACTGCTTCTAGTGCAGTAATATCACACCATGCTCGTGCTCATGCCAAGCCCCCTGGCATTCGGGCTGGCTCATCACCATCGTATAGCTCTTCGTGCGGCTCCGGTATATGTGCACGAAGGATATCGAATAATTCCCGAATCTTGCTTTTTGAACGCCAGGAGTGGAAAGGACTAGCTGCTGCGATTTGCAGTGCGGTCCAGTTTTTCCCGTCTCGTGTACGAGCTTCCCAGGCAATTTCATCTTCCCCTGCGCACTCAATCAGAGCCTTCAGTGTGTCAATATCCAAATGGTAGCATGCCATATGTAGCGCTGTCATCCCTATGCGGTTATAAGCGTTGACTCTTGCTCCTGCTTTCACGAGAGGCTTGATGATTGATGCATTCCCGTAACCAGCTGCCGCCACCAGTAGAGCTCCCATCGTCACATCTTCTCCTCGCTGCAACAAGCTCTTGACGTGGTTTGGAAGGTACATGGCTGCATATTCCAGGGCCGTCCGTCCAGTGAGGCGTTGAAATATGTCCGAAAGCGTGATGTCCGTGCTGCTTGAGTGGCCAAACAGCGCCGCAGCTACTGGGTGAGAGTCCGATTGTATTCCTCGAAATTCAAGATAGTCCTCGACGAGATCGATAGCGTCCATGCGGAAGATAGACTGGCAAATATCGATAGCGAGAGTGCTTGTCTTGACTTGGTGCGCGAACACGGCGTCCGGGTGCTCAATCAGTGTTGTTAATGACGCCGAAGCTAGGAGTAGCTTCGTTGGTACACTTGGAACCTCAGTCAGTGAGCTGTGGATGCGAGAATGGTGACGATGCAAGACTTACTACTGGCCTGTAGAGAATTCTGGATCTGCACCTGCGTCTGCCAAGAACTCGATCATGTCACACGATGCCCTAACCTGGCCCGAGTGTCCCTGCTTCGCCGACGTTTAATAATATTGATTCAAAAAACAAAAACCTGGCCCGAGTTTGATCGTCGGCTGTAAAGCCAAGCGTCACGCGCATACTAGCATTGTCAGTTAGTGGGAATGCATTGACAGATAATGAAGTTCACCGAACTCACATGGAGCACTGTACGCCCACCTTCATCCACATCGTGAACAGATGCTTCTCCTGACCTGAACAGTTCGCGCATCCCATCAACGTCTTCGCTTAAGATTAATCGCCAAATTGGTGCGTCACTGCGAACGTATCTCGGGGTGTGAATTGATAAGTAGAAGGGCGACAAAATTTGCGCCTCTACTCTGATCATCCACGACGGAAAATACCAGACAGCCTGACTAGGCATAGGCTGATCCCGGCGACAAGTCTGTACGTCGCATGGTCGTCCCTTGGGTACATAGACTTGGCCGACAAGCAGTGTAAGGTAGCTGGGTACGACCTGTGAGGAGCTAGGACGGTGGCACCGACATGCACAGCCTTGCAGGCAGCGTAGACGGTTTTGAGAGGGTAGTTTCAGAGGTCGATGCGCGGGTGTGGGTGGGCGAACGATGTGCGCAGAGCCTGTAGTGCTGTCTACGCCCAAAATGGTAACGGCCTCTTGTAGTAGAACCTCGGAACGCGATGAAGCCGTTGTTATTTGAGTAATTGAACGTCTGGCTCGCTGTGAATAGCTGAGCTGATACTGCTAGGATCTACGTACATTGTTCCGAGCTCACACATCGACCGTAGCGTCGTCTGTAGGTTGTCGAGCTTCGTAGAGAGGTCCTCGATGTTATCTCCAAACACCTTGCTTTGCAGGAATCGAGTCTTGTTGACCTTGACATCTCCATTCTTGCCAGTTCTCAGCATCTTTGCAAGAAACACTTTGATCTCCTCCAACCTCTTCGCAGCAATCACCGCCAAGCACTGCAAGTCAGCGTCCGCCGCCCCGGACGAGGAGCGCGGGGCCAACTGATGCAGCCTGTTCAGCAGGCCCTCTATAGATGACGCCCGAAGTCGTAGGAGCTGCAGGTTGTCTGGTGCATCCTTGACGTCGTCTATGGTCTTCTTGATAAGCTTCATGGTCTCGTACGCTTTGTCGATATAGCTAAAGACATCCATCGCGCCGTTGGAGAGGTGAGGGGCACAGAATCCGAAGAGGGAGAGGGAGAGTGGGCTATATACTGCAAGTCATGTTTAGAATGTGCTGTGTACACGAGGCTAGAGGCTGTACTTACTTGAAATGTATCCACGCGCCAACTGCGTACATCCGAATCAGACAACGATTGCGACAACGCCAATGGGAACGTTCTTCGAGGGTACGGTAAGTTGTCGACAACATTCGTGACTTTGTGCCTCAAAGACGACTTGACTCACCCTCTTTTCACAAGAAAATCAGACACCACACTGGCTCCGTGTGTCCAAGTCGTGAGACTCGCTGGAATTCGAAGCTATGCCACCCTTCAAGTTGGCAGAAGTTTATCATTACCGCCAGCGCGTGTGAGCTCAGGCTGTGTACGGAAATCCTAAGTGCTACGTACCTAATCCATTCTACTCCAAACAGATAGAGCAGCTTGTTCCTTGGCAGTTGTCGGTCTGCGTTATCCTAAATTGATGCTTGTACTGGTAGTAGCAGCGCGAACTTGAACTTGTTGAAGCTCAAGCAATAGTGTACTTAACATAGCATGTCAGGCGCTCTCATCGCAATATCTAAAGCAGACATCCAATTCGCACCCCGACTCGGATAACAGTATAACCACGGTGAGCAAAAACTTGACACAGTGCACCGCCGGCTATCACGAGCATCGTCTGAAAGGCCGGTGGCCTATTCATTCTGCCTCTCAACAAACAGTAGGACAAGAACGACTCAGCAACTCGGGCTCGTCTCACATAAAGAGAGATAGGAATCTCAAAAATGCATATAAGATCACACCGTGCGATACTTGAGCTGATTTACATGTCCATGACACCGACACTATTGATCCTCTGGCCAAACCACCGCACCAGCGCTGTCAACCCCGCCGCAAGCAAGAACGCGCTGTCGAACACGGCGCCAAACACCTGGTATTCAGGTAACGTGGAGAAGAGATTGACGACGGGGGTTTCGGAGTCTGGATGGGAGAGCAGAGGAGGGGGGAATGACGTGCGGAGCTGGACTAGGGTTGAGAGAAGGTAGATGCCCTGGAAGGGAATCGAGATTTTTAGAGAGGTGTATGGCGTGAAAGAAATTGCGGATGAGGTTGGAAACGTACCATGAGTTGGGCGACTATCAACAGCATGAGTGATGCTCCTAGATTACGACTTGTCACTCGTAGAGCCTTAGTTGGGATATGAATGTAAGGACCTGACGGCAATGAAAGAAAGAACACTGTTACCGACTTTTGTGACCCCCCGCAGAACGAGGCGGATGCTACTGAGGATGATGACACCGACGAGCGCAAGACTGATCTGTCGCGAGATGAGCGCAATGTCGTCGTGCTTGAAATGCGCTTTGGGCATGAGAGAAAGTAGGTATGCGAGGAAGATTGTGATGTAGTCCGTCCTGGGATCACCGTCGCTCGGAGCATCTGACACACGGGAGCGCGCCGAGGGCAGTACAAGATTGACGATGGACTAGAGCGGACATCCCTTGAGTAAAGGATCACCGAATCAGCGGACATTTTAGGAACGCACCACGAAAATTCGATAAACACAGTACACCGCAAACAGACATCCGCCAAAGTTGAAGATGCGTCCGTTAAACGTCCTCGAAAACTTGGCCTCTTCCTGCTGCTGCTTCAGTCCAGCGAGGTTGCGCTTCATCTGCGCTTCCAGAGCTTCAAGCCCTGCAATCTCTTGCGCTGCGTGTCGCATGTCTGTCGCACGTTGGCCTCGACGGAGAGTACCAGCCGTAGAGGGTTCCCCGACGTCTATCTGATCGCTTCGTCCGAAACTGGGCACAAAGTTTGTCAGCCACGAGGAGCTGCCTTTCGGAGATGTAGCCTCTTGTTTCGAAACCGTGGCTCGTCGTTGGGCGAGGTCGTCCTGGACTCGCTTGAGGCCGTCTTCTGCTCTGAGTATCTGGTCATCTGATGGGGCAGGGCTAGATAATGTGAGAACCTAGAACGCTGAAAGACGTGTTGCTAACTCTGAATGTTTACCTTGAGCTCCGGGACAGTATTGGAAAGAATCGCCACGCGTTGTTCACGGCGCCGAACCCAGATAACACTCCGAGGATAACTGTGCCCACGACTGTCAGTCGAGCGAATACGATGGCTGTGGTACTAGTAGCAGCAATTCCTGCAGGCAACGGTATGAAAGAGAGGAGAAAGAGGAAGATGCCTGCAGGGAGTGCTGTAAGGATGAGTCTTGAGAAGGTGGGTCGTTGAAGACCTTGCAAACCTTGCGCGTAAGGGGATGTCAGTGAAGACGCCCGCACAGAAATCACAAAAGACAGTCACGTACTAGATGTTGGCCGATAGCTCAGGACGAGGCTGTACGCGAGAGGAATCACGATCACGATCAAGGCGAGGAGTATTGAGAGGGAAATCTTCCAGTTGAACAAGCGTGTTCTGTAAGCATATATGAAAAACCCGAGTTAGTAATGTTTGCACAACTTCTTTGTAGGAGCTTCACGATATATGAACTAGACCCATACACTGACCGAGGGTGTAGAACACCTAGAGCTTGAAACATCAACAAAAGGAAAAGGGTGCAGCATTCTGAAAAGCACAGAGAAAAGACGGTACGCGAAACTATGGAGTGGAACGTGCGTTTTGTGGCACCAAATGCTGCACCTTGGGGCTTCAGACTCGCGGCCGTGGAAGGCGGTGGTAGTGTCTGCAATTCGACATCGCTGTCAACCTGAGTGCCAGCACTGACGAGTGGCGTCTCTTCCTCCTCCGATAAATCTTGCAGGTCGTGGTATAGACTCCGGAGAAGATATTTTCTTGAGCTATAGAATAGAGCAAATCTAGGCAGCCCTGGTTATGGGTAATTCAGATACTCGACATGTTCAAAACGCTGCTCACCTGAGAAACAGCATCAGCGCTGTTTCAACGCTTATGGAGGTTGTGGTTGACGACGCCATGCAGAGCTCGATCCATACAAAAAAGTAGTGGTTTTCCTTGGTGATGCTTGTTGGGCACCGTCGTTGTCAATGCGCTGTATACACACTGTTGGCAACAGCGGAGTATCTCAGCAGAGGCTGGTAATTAACGGTTCAGATCAGACGCTAACGTTGTGGCGTATCTGGAAAGCGCAATACTCGGCACGCTCGCGGCACTCGGAAAGGCGTTACAAAATATGTAAACTGGAATTGACAGTTTTTTGTATTAACGCCAGATCAAATTCCTTATTAGCATGTAACAGGTCACATTCTGTCACACTTCGTCAGCAGTTCCCATCATTTTCACCTTATAAGGCAGGTCTTGGCACGCGCGCAAAAAAAAACAACAGGATTTCAGTTTATTGTGCAAAACACTGTAAAGGCGGCGACGGTGAAGAAGGTAATGTCTTCGAGCATTCGAGCATACGATGTTTTGCACGCAGGGAGATACATGACGTTTGTGAAGACTTAGCAGAACTAGCGTTCAAGACAGTTCAGACACCAAACCAAAAGTCATTCAAGTGTAACCCTGGCACGGGTTAGCACAGTGCTCGGAACAGCATATATACTCCGATAAGACTGAGATAATAACATCTCAGTTAAACTGCCTTTTGGCGTAACGGTTATGACGTCGGAGTTCAGATCGCTTACACTAACTGAGATGTTTCGGGTTGCAGGTCAGGGGTTCAACCCTGGCTGGGGGCAACTTGCAAGGGGTTACACCCTTGGGGCGGCATATATCACAAATCCCCAATAGACAACCCAGAGCAGCCCTCATACTGTCCGAGAGAAACTCCGGAGGGTGGGATTAAAGTGTCTATAACGGGGAGGAGTGTAACCCTGGCACGGGTTAGCACAGTGCTCGGAACAGCATATATACTCCGATAAGACTGAGATAATAACATCTCAGTTAAACTGCCTTTTGGCGTAACGGTTATGACGTCGGAGTTCAGATCGCTTACATCAAGACAAAGAATGATTTGGAAGGGAGAGCGGAACGGAGAGTGTGGATGGGAGTATAAACTCTGAAGCGGCGCGGACGACCAAGGCCGGAGACAGACAATGATTATATTCGAACAAACCTGGAAATCTAGACTGCACAGAACGCAGTTGAACACATCCTCACCTGTGCACTGTATCTATGTTTTGCTAAGTTCCCTTGGCAAACCTATTGCAACAAGCGAGCTGTACATATAGATAGCGGGCCTATCATGACTCGGGTCAGCGGTCATCCACAGGAAATAACGAATCGCAGCCATCGACTTCATATTCGGGTTATCAGGACAAGCCCAAGGCTGCGGTGGTAGGCTGCAGTCTCTTATCCGAGACCAACGTCAAGGCTGCTCAGCTTGCAGACAACACCCCAATTTCGCAGAAATCCATCGAGACCGTCCTCCAATTTTCGTCGACGCCAAAGTTAGAGTCGACTGGGTAAAGAAAACGTGTTCGCCGCAGATGCTGACAGCAGCCACACTCTCCAGAGAGATCTTCGAAGACGTGCCTGTTCAGAGTCCATGTTAACGATACTGGGAAAACCGAAGGCTCAGACGCGCTCTGCTTCAATGTCATTCAACGCCACGACGTCCGGAATGACGAAGGGCGCTTTATAAAGTCCTTGATAACTCGTGGGGGATGCGGCCGCGGCCTACGGGACCTTAGTTGTAGTCGGAGGAAGTGGGACATTTGACAACCACTTCATGGCTTTTTGGATTGAGATCCGGAGGGGATTCCTGTAGAACGATGCGTTCCATGACCAAGTACATAATGGATTCGTGCAATACGTGAAGTGTCCGGCGTCTCATTCCGCCGCGCGTAGTAGGTGTAGATATAGTTTCGGGTTGCGAACTCGGGCTCGAGGGTGGTCGAGTTGCCATACTTGACAAAGTGAATCGGCTCGATTTAGGCGCATTGTCGGTAGTCAGAGTTGTGTGAATTTTGTCGCGTGTTGTTTGAGCATGGGGATATCACTGTGGCTCGCAAGTCCTGGATCCTTATGAGTCGTTCAGCCTGGTGCGACATGAGTTGGAAAAGAAAGAGGGGTTGCAGATTGAGCCGTACAGCTTAGGGCGACACGATGGCGCAGCTCAGTACCTAAATCAACAACATGAGAACGGAGAGGAGGGCACAGCAGCGAACACGCACGTGGTAGAGAGTCTGAAGAGATGTAGTCCAAAGCAAGTCATCATCATCCTCCCTCTTTCACTCGATTGAGTTATAGGTAAGTGTCTCGGAAAATCCGCTTGTAGAACAGGAAGTGAGACAAACATGAAGAGGATACACTCCCGTTACCAACTGCCATTAACAACTTTCCGGCGTCGAGTGGCTCAGCTTAGTCTCCCCGAGGCAGAGTAGACGGGCGTTCAACCTTCGTGCCTCAGGATCTCTGTCTGACGTCTGCGTCTGTTTCACCCCCCTTTTGCAGTAGGTGTTTCAGCGGCTATTACGGTGTCTCGTGATCTTGTTTACCGCGTTGAGATCTGGATCTGCCACCCAGCACGACGCGTCGCTCTCGCTCTCCTGCCACCCTGTACGTCGCGTTATTCTCGCTATCCTTCCTCAACTCACGGCCACCAGCTACGCATATCTGTATATGTTGGCAATTACCATATAGTCTCGAATACAATTTTTTTCCTCTGCCTATTCTCGTCCTGATGCCTGCACCAACAACAATGTCCGACTGGTCGACGCGGGGACAGTATGACTGGCGTACACCTGAGGGAATTGCGCAGCTACAAGAGCGACTGCGTCCGAAGCTCCCGTGGGAGCCGAACATCGACCTCCAGCTCAAGCCATTGGCCGAGCTTTTGATGGGCAAGCATGGGCTGGTCATCTCTGCGACGGGTGATGGCAAGTCGGCCATCTTCTACACGTACTCGCTCATGAGACCGGACACAATGACGATAGTCATTGCGCCAACCAACGCACTGGAGGACGACATGGTGAGTTTCATTATTCGCCCTTATCCTGTTTGCTGACTTATACCGCATTACAGGTCAGAACTCTCTCCAACCTGAACATCTCCGCCGTGGCACTCAACTCCGAGGCTCTCGACTCTGTTACCCTTGCGAACGTGGATCTTCCTCCAACGGCTAGGCGAGACCTGTGGAAGGAAGCCCGTGCGGGACACTACCGCATTATTCTCATGTCCCCCGAGATGCTACAAACGAAGCAATTCAAGGTCTTCGTTGAGGACGCAGACGTCCGCGAACGTCTGGCTTTGTTCGTCGTTGATGAATGTCACCTAGTGGACGAGTGGGGGGTGGACTTTCGGAAGGCGTATGGGGAAATTCGACGGACAATACCATGGCTTCCACCTTGGACCGCACGTCTTGCGCTGACAGCCACCCTTGAACCTAATCGACAGACGGACGTCATCACAAAAGCATTAGGCTTCCAAAACGGCAACTTCTTCTTGGAACGCCGGGACTGCGAACGCAAAAACGTCGACATCGTGATGCGCACCATTCAATATACCCATACAACCGAATCTTTCCGTGACCTTGATTGGCTGGTCCCAGTCGACGCTGTAGTGGTCGCGGATATCGAGAAGACCTTGCTGTACTGCGAGACCATTGGTCAAGGCCATAAAGTTGTCAGATACCTACGCACCTTACTTCCGCCACGGTTGCAGCCACGAAAGACCACCGTCATTCGGCACGTACATTCCCTCCATTGCCCGAATCGCAAGCACAAAACTTCTGTAGACCTATACGCATGTTCGGAGGATAGACGGACAGCAATTTACGTTGCAACTGATGTCCTCGGTGTTGGTATGGACATTCAGGACTTCGACCGAGTGGTTTGCTTCCCGACGCCCTCGAGTGCTGCCTCAATGATTCAAAAGATTGGACGCACGTCACGCGGACGCCACCGGCATGGGACAGCGTATGTCTATATCAAGAAGACCGAGATAGAGGCTATATGCGCATATCTGCAAAGGCCACATCCCGACGCTCGGCTGCTGAAGGGCTCAGACTATGTACAAGACTCTGACGTACCAGGAAAGAAATTCTCTCGGAAAGTTGAGTGTACCATCAGCTCGTCCCTGTGGAGTAACAACATCTCTCTCTGGCTCATCATTGCCGCACATGTACAAGGGGTTTGTATTGTACGTCAAATCAACAAGATTTATGGGAACTCCGCTGTCGATCAAAATTGTGGACGCTGTAGCTCTTGTCGTTTGTATCCTGTCCCCACCCCTCGACTGCTCCCTGCTACCTTGTCTTTTGCTGCCTCCCCTTCTGCAACTCAACCTATCACGTCAGCACTGCTCGCACCTGCATATATGAAGTTATCTGCAAAAGATATGGAGCTTCTCACGGCAGAACTTCATGATGCTGCGCGCAAGCTTCGCCACTCCGAGTTGCCACACAGCCCCAACAGCTTACTTGTTGGCTACAAGAGCTTTCTTCCTCGCAGCTTCATTGCTCGTATCACCGACAACTTCTTCCTTATCAAGACAAAGGATGATATGAAGGTGCGGATGGATGGCTGGCAGTATTGGGATATGTATGGTGATAGACTATGGGAGGAGGTGACACGGCTACAGCACGATACAACTCTTACTCTCGAGAGTCGTAGAGAGGAGATACGAGAGCAGAGGCGGGAGACAAGCCGGCTTCAACGAGAGAAAGTACAAGAGGTCCGTGCTAACTTACGTGCTGCAGGCCTTGCCAATGTGAAGCGAGTCACTCTGCGCCTTGCACCTCACTCGTTCAACACTTCTGGGTCTGAGGAGGCCAATAAGGAGAATGCGCACACTGCTACAACCGAGGACAACATCTGCAGTACAAACAATGCTGATTCCCCCAATCTGCCATCTTCCAGCCCACCGCAGAGTCCAAGCAGTTGTAACAAACACCGTCTGCTACCCAACATCAAGAGCAGCATTGAGCAACCACCAAAGCGGGTTTGTCGTAGAACCAGACAGAAACAGGCATAATTGAAATCCTTTTCTACCACTAAATGTACATAATTTCACTCGGCTGATTGCTCTTCAAGTACATTGTCTTCATCCTCGTCTGCTACATTTATACCCAATACCAGTTCACCATCTTCCCATGTACTAGGTCTTGGAGCCTCAAAGTCTGCTTCTATAGTATCATCATCATCTACATCTCCGCTGCCATGCAGATTAGCTCCGTCTGCTAAAGTCCGTTGTACAAAGTCCTTGATGCGAGAGGTATAGTCAAAGCGGTCATATCCTGCTGCAAAATCATCTTGAGCCTCAAAACCCAAAGTCCTTGTTGCTCGAAATTTATGTAGCTCATGTTCGTGCATGGTCTTGCGCAAATGCCTCATAGCGACTGATTTTTTCCTTTGCTTGTGAGTACCACTCTTTGCACCAATACGAACTGCAGAACGTAGAGATTCCTTGATGTCTAAGAAGTTGCGAATATTGAGGGAGATTATCTCTTTAAAGAATGGATCAGCAAATGGTGCACTGCGATTGCCTGACATTGACTTCAATAGGTTGATATTATGTTCCTGCATAAGGTCCATTGGGAACCAGCGTCCTTCGTGGCCAGTTAAATTGCAGAGCCAGTTGTTCATTATTGCGGTCTTCAGCTCGTTGGAGTATTCATATTGAAAACTACAGGCCAGCTCCAGAAGCTCATTTGTATACTTGCTCTTGCCTGAGCCGCAAAACGTGAAAGTCCACACCTAATACACAATTTATCAGTAATATTGCTTCCTTTCCCGCTATAATGATATATATTACAACGTACCCCCATCACATTCATAGCACGCCCAATGTCCCCGTCGGCAATTGCAGACTGAAATTCGTAATGTAGCATACTATTGCGCATACGCAAGATAGTGTTTGCTAATACTTGATCTCCTTTGGGCTGTGCAGGAGCTGTGCTACCTCGAAATGGGCTTGTCCATTGCGAACCAGTGGAGAACAAATTTTCTGTAAGGTCCCCATGTAACGCACATTCTGCAGATGTAGTACTGAGATAACTGTTTACAATCTTCTGTGCATCTTGAAGGAGCTCGTGGAGAGTCGGCTGTCTACAGGCCATATATGTTTCAAGATTATCTGTATGGTAGTACTCTCTACAATAAGTGGACATATTAGCATATTTGCCCAGTCTAAGATTGTTGGTAACTTACCTCCAGCATTCGAGAACCTCAGCACAGAGAGTGTCAAATACAAGTGCTTGTGCTGGATAATAATCAGGACGTTTTACGTTCTTGACCTTTGTCCAAGAAGCTCGTTGATAAAACCAAATGTTGATGCATCCTCGCTATGCATCTCTCCCTTCTCTGTGTGCGAGGTGGAGCCCCAGTGTGTATCGAGAATCCGTTCAAGGTCTGACCAGCCCATATGCCACAACTGAATAAGTGGTAAGACCCAGCCATACTGATGATAACCATGAGGACAGTCATCAAGGAACCGCTTGAGAGTCCGGATCTTCTCTATAGTAGACTGATCCCCAGTCACAATAGTAAGTGCAGTGTTGACATCTTCTTTCCTGAGCCCAAGCTGGTTGAGCATGAGGTTGTCAATGACCTTCCGATTGCCTTCTGTAGAGCCTTCATTGTGCTCGGAAGCAGCCATTGGAAAGGCTTTGGTACGCCGGCCTTTTCGCATACGATGTATTGCCAACTCAGTGCGGAGTTGGTCATTGAGCATTGGCTGAAGCCGGACAGGTGTGGACAATTATGTACCAAAAAAGAGGCAACATGAACCGCAAACACGTTGTTAAGGTGGCTGTCATCAATGCGGGCAAGGAGAACTTCAACATTGAGCTGTTCACGGAGTCGGCTGGTTTTTGCTGCTTGTAGCACTGCAATGCTGAAGGCCTCTGGTACACAGTCCTCAAGAAGGACCGCAGTTGCAGCTGTACCACTGTCTATAACAGTACACTCCCATAATCTGGGTCATACACCTGCCGCTTCTGATTGATGTTGTCATAAACAACACTCAGGATGTCCTCAACTGCAAGCTTTCTCAGTGAGCTCTGTGCAGTCAAGGACAGACCTTTTAATAGGTCAAGCGTTGAGGAGTATGCGACAGAGAGACCAATCCTTCCAAGGACATCATACACACTACGAGCAGCTGAGTTTGCAAATAACCATACACCCATCACTTTTTGGAACATCGTAAAGCGAAGATTTCGTGCATTCAACAGCATCATGAATGCAATTATGACAATCTAGCCATCTGCAATTAGTTGGTGGTTGGACACTGACAAAAAGAAGGACTTACAACCCAAGGGTCACGCCTATTGTTACCTTGCCCAGATGGAGTGCTAGGACCAGCACTGCTATGTGTGTTTGGCTCAGTGTGTGATGGGCTAGCAACATGTAGTGAAGCTGTAGCTGCTGCAAGGTTGACAGTTGCATTGGGTGGCTGTGTACTATCTTGTGCCTGACGCATCCAGGTTGGAGGATTCTTAATGCCTTCCTTGGCAATTGCCACAGCAGACAATATGCGAACACATGTTGGAGAAGTCTTCCAGGCCACTCGAGCAAGAGGGACAAGGGAAAAGTGAGCTGCAAAGTCCCAGGTCATTCCCTCAGCCAGCCGTAGGCCACCATTTTTAGATGCAAGATCCTCTGCCTCTCTGCTGACCATATCCTCAACAACTTCAACTGCCCATTGCTGCAACTTCTTTCGTGCCAAAAATCCCTCTCCCTCGCGAGCTCGTGTAGTAGAGTGTCTGCTGCGATACATGGCATTGACAAGGTCAACAGCATTGTACTCCTTCGAGCGACCATCAAGAAAGCTAGATACCATTTGCGTATGGCGCTGCGTCTTTCCTTTTGTTCTATCAGAACCCGTATGGAAGAGCTCAACAAGAAACTCTCCAAGCGTGAAGCGATGACTTTGCAAACATTGTAATACTGCATCAATGCGTATATTCAGAGAGTCGGATGTCGGAGGAATGGTTGACTCAGATGGGAGTATATGAAAGCCAACAGCTTGAGACCCAGATGAGCCCCAAACATGTTGCATGTTTTGTAGTAGATACAGAAGTTTGCAGGTGAACCTTGTGGTGCAGGGCACAGACAACACTTTCTACTGGTTCAATCGGAGAGACTGTGCAGAGGATCTAATGGACACTCTGTGTCAAACCTCAAACCAAATCTAAGTACTTTATGTATTCACCTATTAGACACTGGGTCTTCACTACAATGCAGTATGAATAAGAATTACAAAGTAAGAGTCTGAGAGAGTACTTACACCTCACAGTAGATTATATGCTTTGAGGTGCCACAAAACAGAACTTTCTAGTGGTTCAATTGGAGAGGCTGTGTAGAGACACTCTGTGTCAACCTCAAACCAAATCTAAGTACTGTATGTATTCACCTATTAGACACTGGGTCTTCACTACAATGCAGTATGAATAAGAATTACAAAGTAAGAGTCTGAGAGAGTACTTACACCTCACAGTAGATTATATGCTTTGAGGTGCCACAAAACAGCACTTTCTAGTGGTTCAATTGGAGAGGCTGCGCAGAGACACTCTGTGTCAACCTCATAACAAATTCAAGTACTTTATTTAATCACCTATTAGACACTGGGTCTTCACTACAATGCAGTATGAATAAGAATTCTGGAGTAAGAGTCTGATAAAGTACTTACACCTCACAGTAGATCATATGCGTTGAGGTGCCCAAGACAGAAATGGCTGGTATATAAGTAGTCTGAGAGAGGCTGTCCAAAAGGCAGTTCAAATGAGAAAGGTATCTATGTTACGCTATGAAACTTGTATGAAGTTGTGAGCAGTGTGAAACATAGTAAACAGGCTGTACAACCAGAGGAAACCAAAATAGATGAGACATAGCCGTGTGGAGGCATAAAGTCTTATAAGAAAGTGTGCCACAGTGGCGCGGAATATTGCAACAATGGAGATACAGAGTACAAGGTGCAACTTGAAGTAGCGGAGCACTGAGCGTGCGCGTAAGAAATGAAGCGCTCAAAGACGCGTTGATCCTCGGAGACGCGCGTCCCCAAACAGGAATTTTGTCCAAATCGGGAACCTACTGCAGAGGCCCCCGCGTCAAAACACAGACTAGGTCCTACAGGATTTTTATGGAATGGTCAAGCATATAGCTGTGCATTTGGTAGTCTGTCCACTATATATATTGAGCATCATGAGGTATACACCAGAGGGATGGCATAAATTGACATCAACAACAAATGAATTTTTGAAAAATATTCTGTGACATGTTTGAAGGTGTAGATCCTGACTCAGAGGATATAGATGAAGCTCAAGACCATATACAGCTTGAATTTCATCGGAAAGATCCAAGTATGTGCTCAATCAGTACAACAGGCAATAATGTTAGAGAATCATGTGAATTTCTACTCAAACCTGATGTTAGCCATATTGTCAAAATTATATACTGCATGTTATGTCAGGAAGATATATCTTCTAGCTTATTTTCCAACTCTCTAATGTGGCAGTGTACAAAGTCTGCATGGAGATATAAAGAAAATAAAGCAGAAATGTGTAATGCTCCAACT